>SNQJ01S0234003.1:0-11012 GCA_010110895.2 Picea sitchensis
GTTTCTGAGTTTCAGGTTCATGTTGCATTTGTCTTTGTATATCGGATAAACTCTTCAGTAAAACTGATAAATTTCTGTTTGTTTTTCTTGTTCTTTCATCATCCTTTGATTGTCGGCCTTACAGCGTTGTAATTATACCATGAGGCTCCTCACAGTCTCATCTAGACCTGGAGGGGTCACTGCTGCCCTCCTTTCGTCAGACATTTGTCTCTATTGTGGGATCCTTCTCCCACTTCTTGGTGAGTCACCATACTATGCGTTGATAATTTCCCGCGGTTGATTTTCCGCTCTTGTGCAAAAGGAAAAATGTTGGTTGTTAGTCAATATTTATATTTATTTATAACCAGTACATAATTCATATTTTCACATGTACACACACACAATAGGGGTTTTTCATTCTTAACTTCGTCTTTTGATTAAGAAGGTTAAGACAGGGGGTTACTCTTTTTAAGAGTGTTCCGAACGGAGCTTCTGCGCAACTCGTTCATGAGCCCAAGCAGGCCAAGTGTTGTAGCCATGTTATGATACCAATTTGTCACATACCCACTAAGGAAAACAAAAAATTTCATCAAATTATCGAGGATCAGAATCCCCGAAATACCTACAGGGGTCTTAGAATAGGCTAGTTCCTTCCTTGTCCATTTCCATGTGATCGTGGGTCGCGACCACAGGCCAAACAAGTATGGCGTTCTTTCTCTCTTCGCGACTCAGCACTACCAGAGTGTTGAGTCTTTCGACTCTACAAACCCCGACACGGCGAAGCATCGAACCCCGACAAGGCTAGCCAGTGGCAGGTTTCCCCCTTGGGGTATTGCCCACATGACCCTGTCCCATGTCTATGCGGTTAAGCTAGCCAAGCACTTATCGAATTTTTGCAATTCAGGGAAATGTGATGCATGACTTCCCTTTGACACATTTCTCTACTCGCAACCTCGCAGGTTGAAGCATCGAGCTCTCGTCCTCTTCTTCTTCCAAATCTCGAGACGTGAAAGTCAGTAATGGTTGACTTCCTCTTCACACTTCTTGTAACTCGCAACCTCGCGAGTTGGAGCGTTCAGCCTTCGTGCTCCTATCTCGCGAATCTCCGAGATGCGAGAAGTCAACAAAGTGTTGACTCCTTTCTGGGCGACGCGTGCCCATCTGTCAATCGTGCGGGCCCCCCTCTGATGGATGTGCCACGTATTCTCATGAGCCTCGGCTCTCGGCACTTTGCGACTTCTACGGTCGAAAGTGACCCCTTCCAACCTCCGAACCCCTGAACTCCTGATATATGATATCACCACAGAGTTCTGATCCAAAGGTCCTCCCGTTCCTGGATCCAACGGTTCAGATTTTTCTCCTCGCCACTTCGCACTTTGTGACTTCATGAGTTGGAGCACCCATCTCTTGCACTCTCCTCTTGTGAAACCTCGAGATGCGAGAAGTCAATGGAGCGTTGACTCCCTTCTCTAGGCGACGCGTGTCCACTTGTCAATCACGCGGGCCCCACCTTAAAGTTCTACCACATGTTCTCTCGTGCCCGACTCTCGGCACTTCGCTACTCGTGAAGTCGAAAATGACTCCTTTCAACCTCCGAACCCCTGAACATGCGATAGGCAATGAGGTTATTGATCCAACGGTCCTCCCATTCTCTAGATCCAATGGCTGTCTCCGCTCCTCGCGACTTCACCACTAGCGACTTGGAGCACCCAACCTTTGGGCTCTTACCTTGCGAACCTCTGAGTTCGCAAGATTCCTTGATCTCTACCACCTGTCCTGCCCAAATGGACGGTACTAATCCTCTTGCGACTTCGCCACTCGTGAAGTCGAAATACTTCCCTCTATGACTCCCGATGTCTAAATCCCTGATATGGGCGATCTCGTGACGCGCATCCGCTATCAGACGAGCGACCCAGATTTCCTCGGGACTTCGCTACTCGTGAAGTCAAGATGCTCGCCTTTGTGAGTCTCGGTGCCCGAATCTCCGAATTGCATGATTCCGTGACATGCATCCTCCTGCAGACGGACGACTCAGATTCTTTTGCCCCTTCGGGACGTCGCCTTTCGCGGCCTCCCGAATCTTAAGGTAAGGGTTTTAACCCTTCAACTCGCGAATCCACGAAATGAGATTTCGCGAGTCATCCAACGGTCCTTGTTGACCCAGATCCTATGGTTCGATTTCTCCCGAACTTGAAACTTGAAAATAGGCTAACCATAAATCCCTTGCTCCTCTACAAGATCTGACGGCTCTCGGGACTTCGCAAATTCTCCATGGAGAATTCCGACCATACAATGCCTCCTTGACGACTCTTGCAAAGCGAACACGATATTCCTTCGCTGCTATTTCAAGATTTCAAGAGGATCCTTCTTCCTCGTACAGGGTTACTAAGACTTGCNAGGGTATTACCTAAGACGGATAAGGGTATAGATTTCCCGAGAATAGACTTGAAGTCTGAATTAATTCAACATGCGTATAAATAGTGATTTATAAAACATAAGCCATACGTAGTCTTTCCATTATAAGCGTGCAACCACCATTTCTAAATCAAAACACTACCATAAGGGTTCCTGAACTGCGCTACTTGGAGCTACTGGTCTTTTTGACTGGAGTTTCTAGGGTAAAGGTTTCAACCGGTACAGATGTTTGTCCCTCTGTTACCCTCAGGAGTCAAACTACAACGTTAGTCGTTCTCCCAGGGAAAATCTATTCAATTTTGTCGCCGGCAACGACGCAAAAATGTTAGCACTTCGTAAATATATTTGACTGGTAAAAAAACGACGAAGGTAACTATTTCAACCAACATTGATACTTGAAACTAGCCTTTTGGACCTAGAGAGGGCTCTCTCAGGAGACACGGTCTCAGCGCAGGATATGGCTTTAAAGTTGTGGTTATATTTAACACCTTTGAAATAATGGGTTCTGATTATATCAGTGCAATGAAGTAAGACCTTGGGTTATGGACTCAGTTCGAGAAAAACGATGGGAACAAATGACTCAGTGACTGAACTTGAGAGGATAAAGGCTAAGAGAGCAACAGTCTTCAGTGTAAAATCATTGTGTGAGGCGAGGAGAAAATACAAAAAGCAACTTGAAGCACCGCTGAGGATGAATTCAGAGTTTAACTATAGAGGAAATACGTTTTGTCTAAATGGCACGAACAAGGGGCGGTGTGCAGCAAATCCACTGGTTCGAAATTTCGTTCTGATTTAGATAGAAAAATATATGAATAAAGAAAACAGGAAGTACGTATGCAAAGAGAGGAAAACAATACATCCAACTGCTACAATTAGAATCTTTTCATCAAAGCTTCAGTGATTTTGCATTAAATTCCGATCGAGCTCAAACTACATACAATAATCACTATACATACTAATTTCGCCAACCAACCTGGCTTACATTGAAAAGATCAAATATATAGGAGAGGGCATCACTTGGGCTGCCCTACTCTTCTAACTAATATCTCTAAAAACTAGGAAACTGGTTGTCTATGCTAAATGACTCTTCGCATGACGCTTTTCCAAAAATAGACAACAAATACATCTGGCTACATCATGACTGTTTGTAATCTGCCACAAGGATTCAGTTATCAATCAGGTATCGTCATGAGAGAGTGATATGTCAATACTTTCCTTCGATCAGATATCTGAACGGACAAGTGTTTTCCAGNCCGCTAGGGGAATATGCATGGCAAATGGATACCAATTTTCATGGTCGTTATCAAAATGAAAAAATTTCTTAGGGCGATGTCTCCTTCAAAACTGTCAATATTTTCGTTATGTTTGCGGTTACAAAAATGAAATCAACTAATCTTGTTTCTTTTGTTCGCTGGTGAAAGCTACGCAGGATTTCTCCTCGACCGCTTCACATTCTCTGGAATGCTTCGCATACCTTTCTTCTGACAACCTCTATGCTTTGTGCAGCTGTATGATTGTCTCCTATCCCTCTCTGAGCTATATTTTGATCCACGTCACGTTCCCTTCATGGTCTTGCACTGCTGACACTTGAATGGTCTTTGTCGCTAGTTGTTGTCTCAGCTCCCTGTTTTCCTGGTAAAGTTCAGCGATAGCTAGTTTCGCCTGCTTCAGCTGCTGATATGGCTCTTGATCATTTGTACCTATGGAATCCATACTCCTTGTCCTGCTCCTACTTTCTCATCTTGTACCTTCCATAGGCTCCAACCGGATAGCGCACATAAGTAATTTTTCAGCAAACGATCTTACATGTGGCTCGTCTGGGATTCGGGTTTCCCCAACTTCCTTATTCTTCTTTGTCCTGCCCCTTCTCTAAGGTATTTTTTGATGGGGAGGCCAGGCTTCTACTATCATTCCTTCCTGAGCAGGCCCTTCCACTCCAGGTTCCGCGCGGTGTGATGTCATCATTCCCACAGGTAAAGGGAAAACTCCCTTTGTATCCTTGGGGATGCCTCTTATGAGTGAGAATGAATCCCAGTCGCTTTGGGGCTCAGGCCTGATGATTTTTCCACTTTGTATGCCCTTCCTTATGTTATGGGAGGTCTCCATGGCATGACCAGTATTTATCTTGCACGCAGTGGATCCTGTGAATGCCCAAGATGGAGAATTCAATCGACCTGGGCCTGCGAGAAAACTTATAGACAAAGCATGAATCTGATTTCGCGAATAAAATGGGTGCAGAACCTCTGGGATTTATAACAGATCGGGCGGAAGGAGGAATCATGCCAAGGAACACTGAATTCATGGCAACTAGATGTTTCGAATCGAACTGCAGATTTTCCATAACACATCCCCGTGTGTAAGGTACAGGCGATAAGGGCTACAGAGAATACAAGATACGAATGCCACGATTTTTCATTCCTTCGGCCTTCATAATGAACTGATAATAGTTACAACACTTTTTGACATGACCTCCATTAACTACTTGACTCGACCTGGGGCACGTAGAGACTAACTTTTAACAGGACCCGGATCTCTGGGAACAACATACCCATACCATTTACGCATGTTTCGACTCTGACATCCCTTCCCATTTCCAAGGGACAACCGGCCACTTGTTGACTTCAACTCCTTCATTTTTTCATACCTGACTTCACATGTTTTGACACATGGGCCATAACTAGACTAAAAATCGACTCTAATTTAAAGGAAAATGGTGGCGCTGACACTATGAACTTGGCTTCATCAAAAGAATTCAACATTGATTTATGTAATTCTCACAACAACACAAAAATTGTCAGCATCATAATCTATTGAAGCCATGAAAGAAATTTCCAAGATCATCATATGTGTTAAAAACAAAATGTAGTAATTGTAGTACCACAGTGGCTTTAGAAAATAGTTCACCATTGAATTAGAGGCATCGAAGCAAAATCAGACTAATCTAAGCTAGCCAAGTTACGAAAAGTTCTTGGATAAAATAAATCACCAAATAAATTGGATAAAATAAAAGGGGAATGCACAAATAGAAGTTTGGCTTGCATTGGGTATATGAAGAGGAATTGGAGGAGCAACTTTTAATAGTCTTGGCAATACCATTTTTATAGTTATCATGGCTAACCCTATTCAATCATCCCAACTTGGCCACAATATAAATCGTAGATAAAGGGAAATGATTGATTAGGAATATGTAGGTTATTGTAATAATAATAAAACAACAATGTGGGTGTCAAGAATAAACAAGAGATTTGAATCTATTAATGAATTGGGAGCAAGGCCCTGCTTCYCATTGGAYAGRTGWCTCGKRTCTAAATAACCTTGMTAGCTCGATAGGCGAGCTTTTAGAGACATGTATTCAAGGTAAAAAAAATGAAAACAAGAGAGTAGATATCCATTTACACACAATAGAGATCCATTTACACTCARGGATGAAATGAACTTAGTGTCAATACTATACCAACAAGACCATGTACCAATGTGTACACTCATGTTCTAGCCATCTAGGAAGCACTAAGAAAGAGAGGCAACACATACACCACTTGGTAGTGTGCCTCGAGATCAGAGTATAGAGGACACAATTAATATTTGAATGCATATATCCATCCACTCATGGCTTGATAACTTGGAAGACACGATTAATATCTACATGCACATATCCATCCACAGCTGACAGCAGGCTTTCTCACTATGAAACTATTTGCAGGGACTTGCACTGCACAATTTGTGTTCCACCATTTCCCTCAGTTCAAGCCCCATTCCCCCGATAGAAAAACCCAATCCCCACCAGTAATCAAGTCTATAGTAGCATAAGATTGTAAATGCTACTTTACATTTTATTCATGTTTTCCCTCAAATTAATCCTTTAGTTAGCCATATTTTTCATTACAGATATGTGTTTACAACCTCCAATACAGTCGTAGGTATCCTCTCTATAATGATGTCCAGAATATTTCAATTACCATACAGTCGTAGGTATCCTCTCTATAATCATGTCCATAATATTTCAATTACCATACAGTAGGTATCCTCTCTATAATGAGGTCCAGAATATTTTAGTTACCAAAAGACTCGAAGGAGGATAAGCTTGTAAATGCTACTTTACATTTTATTCATGTTTTCCCTCAGTTCCCAAGGCATCCATGCCAGTGTGTACTACTGATGGAGAGGCATGATGGCGTTCTGGTAACCCTTTATGAATTCTTTTGTTCCCTAGGACAACGCATCATCCATTTCCCCAAACCATGCATCATTTGTCTCCATCCTAAAATCATTGTTTTGGCTCATGTATCGATCATGTTCACCCTTTTTCAAAAACACACGTGGGTTCTTATCATCACAACAATGCATTTGTTCTTCGAACATTTGATCGGAGTCCTCGTCCACGTAGTTGTTTTGGAATGGAGGCCGTGTCTGTTGGTCACCTTGATATATCTGCTACCTCTGTTCCCTCTGTCTGATCTGAGGAACTTGACCCCTTATGAGGTTCTGATTCCTGGGTTGGGGGTCATGTTGTTCTCGGGCAACGGGTTTGTTTCCCATGGACATTTTATCCATCAGCTTCTCCATGGTTATCATCATTAAGTCGAATTTTTCATCTGTGGATCTCGACGTTGATGTTTGTGCATCTCCTTGGGGATTCTTATCACCTTTGTTGAATCTTTGTTTGATCTTCCCCGATGCCATCATATTTACCTCGACTTCGATCGCATTGCTCATTATCACGTCTAGATTTTTTTTATTTTCTTTCTCTTAATAGAAAGGTCAAATCATTCTCGAAGGAGTCGGTGTATCACAACTGCGCAGCCCCAGGAGGTGGTTGGACTTATGAAGGAATCGATTTATAAACCTTCATGAAACGAGCTGAGAACTCTTGCACCATCTCCTCCAATGCCTTCTTCATATTATTGTACTGCGTTAACAACTGCAAGGGGTTCTTCTACTCTCCCAATCTAGTAATGAAGGACGTTTCAAACACGGTGAAATATTGAATGCTTGTAGCCGGGAGGGATTTGAACCCCTTCCTCACCTCCCCCACAAAACTCTATGCGAACAACCTCATTTTTCGCATCTGCATAGTCTACCTCTTCTAGGTCAATGAAATTGTTGAACCAATCCAGATGCTTCTGGGCTTATACATTCCTTTCAGCATCGTAGATCTTAATCCTCTGGCTGTAGTTTTGGGGAAAATCATGTAGTTGGGATGACAGAATGACGGAGGCGAATCTGGAGGCCATGGCTCTAGAAGGGTTTGGGATTTGAGGGATATTATTAGACCTAGGGCTTGGAATCTCTTCTGGTCAAAAACTATCTCGTCCAAGCTAGTTTTTTACTTAGACCTGAATAGGGTTTGTTCAAAGAATGCGTCAAAATCAAGATCATCAATGCTTTGTGTGCCATCTTTGGGTAAGGATAGGATTATGTCCAAGTAATAGAATAGGTCTGGCGCTTTCTCTCTAGTCCTGCGCGGAATTTTCTCGGGGTCGTACACAGGCTCTGCGGGGTTTGGGTCAGGATTTTGTCTGGCATAGATCATCTTCAGAGCCAGGGTTCTTGAACTGCGCTACTTGGAGCTACTGGTCTTTTTGACTGGAGTTGCCAGGGTAAAGGTTTCAACCGGTACAAATGTTTGTCCCTCTATTACCCTCAGGGGTCAAACTACAACGTTAGTCGTTCTCCCAGGGAAAATCTATTCAATTTTGTCCCCGGCAACGACGCAAAAATGTTTGTACTTCGTAAATCTATTCGACTGATAAACAGACGACGAAGGTAACTATTTCAACCAACGTTGATACCTGAAACTAGCCTTTTGGACCTAGAGAGGGCTCTCTCAGGAGACACGGTCTCAGCGCAGGATATGGCTTTAAAGTTGTGGTTATATTTAACACCTTTGAAATAATGGGTTCTGATTATATCAGTGCAATGGAGTAAGATCTTGGGTTATGGACTCAGTTCGAGAAAAACAATGGGAACAAATGACTTGGTGACTAAACTTGAGACGATAAAGGCTAAGCGAGCAACAGTCTTCAGTGTAAAATCGTTGTGTGAGGCGAGGAGAAAATACAAAAAGAAACTTGAAGCACCGCTGAGGATGAATTTGGGGTTTAACTTTAGAGGAAATACGTTTTGTCTAAATGGCACGAACAAGGAGCGATGTGCAGCAAATCCACTGGTTCAAAATTTCGTTCTGATTTAGATAGAAAAATCTATGAATAAAGAAAACAGGAAGTACATATGCAAAGAGAGGAAAACAAAACATCCAACTGCTACAATTAGAATCTTTTCATCGAAGCTTCAGTGATTTTGCATTAAATTCCGATCGAGCTCAAACTACATACAATAATCACTATCTATACTAATTTTTCCAACCAACCTGGCTTACATTGAAAAGATCAAATATATAGGAGAGGGAATCACTTGGGCTGCCCTACTCTTCTAACTAATATCTCTAAAAACTAGGAAACTGGTTGTCTACGCTAAATGACTCTTCGCATGACGCTTTTCCAAAAATAGACAACAAATACATCTGGCTACATCATGACTGTTTGTAATCCGCCACAAGGATTCAGTTATCAATCAGGTATCGTCATGAGAGAGTGATGTGTCAATACTTTCCTTCGATCAGATATCTGAATGGACAAGTGTTTTTCAAAGTCCCGCTATCTGTTGTAACGACTTTGATTTATGTCACAGGCTCATCCGCTAGGGGAATATGCACGGAAAATGGATACCAATTGTCATGGTCGTTATCAAAATGAAAAAATTTCTTAGGGTGACGTCTCCTTCAAAACTGTCAATATTTTCGTTCTGTTTGCGGTTACAAAAATGAACTCAACTAATCTTGTTTCTTTTGTTCGCTGGTGAAAGCTACGCAGGATTTCTCCTCGACCGCTTCACATTCTCTGGAATGCTTCGCATACCTTTATTCTGATAGCCTCTATGATTTGTGCAGCTGTAAGATTGTGTCCTATGCCTCTCTGAGCTATCTTTTGATCCACGTCACGTTCCCTTCGCGGCCTTGCACTGCTAACACTTGAATGGTCTTTGTCGCTAGTTGTTGTCTCAGCTCCCTATTTTCCTGGTAAAGTTCAGCGATAGCTAGTTTCGCCTGCTTCAGCTGCTGATATGGATCTTGATCATTTGTACCTATGGAATCCATCCTCCTTGTTCTGCTCCTACTTTCTCATCTTGTACCTTCCATAGGCTCCAGCCGGACAGCGCACACAAGTAATTTTTCAGCAAACGATCTTACATGTGGCTCGTCTAGGATTCGGGTTTCCCCAACTTCCTTATTCTTCTTTGTCCTGCCCCTTCTCTGAGGTATCTGTTGATGGGGAGGTCAGGCTTCTACTATCCTTCCTTCCTGAGCAGGTCCTTCCACTCCAGGTTCCGCATGGTGTGATGTCATCATTCCCACGGGTAAAGGGAAAAATCCCTTTGTATCCTTGGGGATGCCTCTTATGAGTGAGAATGAATCCCAGTCGCTTTGGGGCTCATGCCTGATGATTTTTCCACTTCGCGCGCCCTTCCTTATGTTATGGGAGTTCGCCATGGCATGACCAGTATTTATCTTGTGTGCAGTGAATCCTGTGAATGCCCAAGATGGAGAATTCGATCGACCTGGGCCTGCGAGAAAACTTATAGACAAAGAATGAATCTAATTTCGCGAATAAAATGGGTGCAAAACCTCTGGGATTTATAACAGATCGGGCGAAAGGAGGAATCGTGCCAAGGAACACTGAATTCATGGCAACTAGATGTTTGGAATCAAACTGCAGATTTTTCATAACACATCCCCGTGTGTAAGGTATAGGCGATAAGGGCTACAGAGAATACAAGATACGAATGCCATGATTTTTCATTCCTTCGACCTTCATAATGAACTGATAATAGTTACAACACTTGCTGACATGACCTCCATTAACTACTTGACTCGACCTGGGGCACGTAGACACTAACTTTTAACAGGACCCGGATCTCTGGGAACAACATACCCGTACCATTTACGCATGTTTCGACTCTGACATCCCTTCCCATTTCCAAGGGACAACCGGCCACTTTTTGACTTCAACTCCTTCATTTTTTCATACCTGACTTCACATGTTTTGACACATGGGCCATAACTAGACTAAAAACCGACTCTAATTTAAAGGAAAATGGTGGCGCTGACACTATGAACTTGGCTTCATCAAAAGAATTCAACATTGATTTATGTAATTCTCACAACAACACAAAAATTGTCAGCATCATAATCTATTGAAGCCATGAAAGAAATTTCCAAGATCATCATATGTGTTAAAAACAAAACGTAGTAATTGTAGTACCACAGTGGCTTTAGAAAATAGTTCACCATTGAATTAGAGGCATTGAAGCAAAAGCAGACTAATCTAAGCTATCCAAGTTATGAAAAGTTATAGGATAAAATAAATCACCAAAGAAATTGGATAAAATAAAATGGGAATGCACAAATAGAAGTTTGGATTGCATTGGGTATATGAAGAGGAATTGGAGGAGCAACTTTTAATAGTCTTGGCAATACCATTTTTATAGTTATCATGGCTGACCCTATTCAATCATCCCAACTTGGCCACAATATAAATCGTAGATAAAGGGAAATGATTGAT
>SNQJ01S0234005.1:8908-22906 GCA_010110895.2 Picea sitchensis
TATAAAAGAAAGAGGTTAAATTATTATTGGGAATAGTATTTGTAGATCTAGAGTGAAATTAGCATAGAAAATTAAATTAGTAACAATTAATATAAAGTTTGTAAAGTTGAGAAAGAGAATTGTATTAATTACTATTCCACACTCAAAGAGTAGGTAATTTACAATAAATATAAGCTACATGACTTAACTAATGTATCATAGTAATGATCTAATGAGATGTTGACACACACTAACAAAAACCAGAGTGAATTGCCACATAGTCTTAGTGATGATCCCATGCATATGTGTGACACCTTTTTGGTGATGATCCCAAGGTAAGTACGCCCTCTTGGTGATGATCCAGAGGTGAGCATGCAACACTTGGTGATAATACGTAGGTTGCCATGGAAGACTCTACTCCATTAGTCTAATTGAAGTGCAATTGAGTAATGATTGAGGAGGATGTGACACCCTCATCTAGAGAGAACCTCAACATAAACTAATAAATTTATGAAAATAAATACTAGGTGGGTGTGTAATATCTCCAAGAATATTCTTTTTTATGTATACATTTAAGATTAAATGTTATTAAAAAACACATAGTCCCATCATTTTTATGTATAAAAATAAGATTAAATGTTATTACAAAACACATAGTCCCATGGTAAATATTTTTAATGATGATTACAAAAGATAATTGTTTCTAATAGTTATTATTAGACTAAAAACATATCAAAACCTAAAAACATCACCACCAACAATTTATTTGATGTGATTTTTTTTTTAAATAGCGATGACAAGTCATTCTATATGTATAAATAATTTCCAATGATAACTATTCTCACTAGAAATTAACTTTGTAGTCTAATTATTCTATGTTTTTGCTCTTTTCGAGAATTTTTTTTAGAATATATAAGTGATATCCAACCATAAATTGTTGTATTTGCAATTTGAGTGTTTAAATCTTTATAATCCAAGTGTCCCATAGTTTCTCAACAAACTTAATCCATTTATACATTCACAAATGCAATTTAAATAACAAATAAATTTATATCACCAATCATGAGAAAAATAACAAAAACTTAGAACAATTAAACAAGACTCAAATTAACAACTTAATTATAATAATTTATATTACTATGAATAAATAAATTTAATTATAATAATTTTATTACTATAAATAAATAAATATCTTCTCTCTTTTCGAGACAAAACATTCTCTACCTATAATAAATCAAACCTACAAAAACATCTCCCAAATATAACACATAAAATAGATGGTGTGGATAGACTTTGCCCAAAATTCTGATCTTTTGTCGACACCCGTTTCCAGAAACAACTTTTATAGAGTTACCTGTTTTCCTAACACTAGGTTACGTGTGGGTGGATTTTGTCCTCTCTCCTTATTATTTGTTTTTCATGAGGAATCAGATAAACATAATTCCACTTTGAGTGTACATCTGTCCTGTGAATTTGCCTTGGACCGCTCGTTCCCATGCATTTTGGCCTTATTTTCAGGTGCATATTCTTTATATATTAGACTTCCAGAGCAATGAATTGTCAACTCTGATAGCCTTTGAAGTCCACTTTCGGCAATTTCCATAACTTAAAACACTGTTTGACAGGTATGTGCCAGTGGGTTTCTGTGACTTTTCTTGAGGTTTAACATTATTAATTGAAGGAGAAAATCTATGTTGAACTGCATATAGACCATAAGGGTTTTAGTTTGCATGGCCTTGTTTAGATTTTTGAGGAACAGTAGCATAAATTCCAAGACACATTGCCTGTATAAACCACTATGTGGAAATAATTATACAAAGAAAATAACCCAAGAAGTCTATTTTGCATTTGGTCTGTTAAATTCAACTGTTTATTTGATATCCTTGATTTTGTGGGTTCTCTGTGCTTTTGCTTGTTTTGAATCGGGCCATAATGGGTTCTGTCATGAACTGTTATGTGTATGAATTGAGACAGTTTGACTGAAAGATATAGCATACAGCTTCCCATATGTTATAGTTTGTTAGTTATTTAGAATTGAAGAACTTCACGGCATTCTGAGTAAAGGAGTGCTTTGAGTTATTGGGAACTTCTGCTCGTTATGTTCTGCTTTGTATCCAATTTGATTTTGAGCTGGCGAAGCTCAGGGCCTAATCATAACTCCATGCTTATTAGGAATACGTGTTCTCACCGTATCTTTGTAGATCTGCATTGGCCGCTTACAGTTTCAATTATCAAAGTTTTATCTGTTTACGATTTCACTGGTAGCGGTCACAGTGACCTGGTCCATTTGGCATCAAATCTGAGACATTGCAGTGTTCTTTCTATTCAATCTGTAATCTGAACTTTCTACTCAACAATTATCCACAAACATGTTATTATTTGTTGCCTTTTTTGCCAATTTCGTGAAAAAAAGAGGAAAAAACAACATTCAATTACTTGTCGTAATGCTTGTTTTCTATTATTTTTTTTTTCTCAGGTGATCCCATGCCATTTCTTTTTTATTTTCCATCATATTGGTCAGAAACACGATCTTCTGACTTTTGTCAGAATTCAAGCCTGGTAATTTGGACAGCACTGGATATAAGTTTCCCAATATGTGAATACTAAAGTATTTGCATCCACTGAAAACACGACTGGATGCTGCTATAATTGTATACTACGGAAATATTTGGCACAATCCCTACTGAACAAATTTATACCTTATTACCATTGATCTTGTGAAAGTATGAAACTGACTAATTTTGTTTTCCCCAGGAAACCTCCTGGGAATACCCAAGGGATGTTTCTCTGCATTAGTGGATGGCAGGCAGAGGAAACCCATCGGTCTAGACTAGTGCGTCTAACCAAAGGGGATTCAAACGGAGCACTTGCTAGCAAGAAACTAGCCAAATGCCCAACAACATTGGTGACAACTGGTTGAGCTAACTCCTTGAGCGGAAACTGGCTAATATGCAGTCCTGTCACATATTTGTTTTATTCCTTTACTATTCTGTTTAATCAATGCCGATCTTCTCTTCAAATTGTATCTTATGAACTTTCTTAGCTATCCGATGTCTTCTGGTTAATATAATTTGTCTCTTTTCTGTTTTGGAGGTGGTCCCTTAGAAATTTATCTCGTATTCTTTTATTGAATGAAGCTCCTATTAAGTTGTGGCCATTTCTCATGTATTGCATAGGTTCAAATTCCGTTTTCAAGGAAGTCCATGCCATCTGCCTGTATTGATTCACATTTTGTAGGAGTTATCCCTTGCATTGCATAACATGGTTGATCCGAGAATAGTTTTTCCTAATGCTTGATATTTTAAGTATGAGTATTTTAGATTCTTAATCACCTAGCAGTTTCTGGGAATTTTCCCAAATCTTGCAGACCATGGTTAATCTGTGTATAGTCCTCTGGCTTGATATTCTACTATCTAAGCATGTTAAGAGTGCTAGGTGTTTGATAATGTTCTATTCACGGGTCCTGAATTTTTTGTTTTTTATTTGTTGCTTCTAAATTCTGTCGTTTTCCAGTACCTTGTGTTTAATGAATATCTTTATTTTGCTTAACCTTCTCAGTCAAAAGTTGATTATATGCTATATACCAACTTCTGTGTATATTCTTCCTCCTGTTGTTTTGGCATAGAAGTAGTATTTTTTTTTTAACTTTAATGACAAACAAAAGAAAAGGAGATTGGCCTCCAATGACAATCTCCTTATCATTTGTTTTTTACAAAAACAAAACTTTTATAATCTGTTATAGCATATACCTGGTCCTTGCCAGGCCTTTCTCTGCAATACTTCCCACGTTAGAGTCTTGTTTGAGATAACCATCCAAAAGAACAGTTTGTTTTCAAGGGTGTCTTTAACCACCATAGTTTTTGCCACCACCACTCTTGACCTGCCTGTAGATCTTGTGCAAGAAGAGAAGCATAACCCAGCTTGTCAATGTAGGAACCATTCACTGGGTTCAGGTGACCATACCAATTTGTCATGGCCTGGCCTCCTGGGTTCAAATTTTTAATGTTCAATGATAGGAATTTTGGACTTGTGTATGCAAAGTTAAATCTGGCTACTGTTTAGTACAGGAAGGAAAGAGACAATATAATTTACAGTGATACTGTCAAATACATACCTCCTGCCAAATCTTGTAATCTAGCTTTCTGGGTATAACCAAGGTCTTGCTCATTTGGAACAACTATATAATAAAAGTTTTGTGTTTGTTAAAAAAAGAAAACGAAAATATTAAGTCTTCCAACCCTAACTGCTCTTGTTGATAATGACTTACTAGTGAGTTATATTACCATTTTTGTGGGATCTTCTCAATCTTAAATACTTAGTTAAGTTGGGATGAGGAACTTGTTGAAGTACAGTTTGTGTTTAAAAGTTTGGGGGAACCTTCACAGGAGTTCCTAAGCTCAAGGAACAAAGGATTAGGTCATTGGGAAGGCAGAGGGATGGATTCAAAACTCAATTGGACTATGGATAGTAGACAAAGGTTGTGAGATCCCCGTGGAAGGGCCAACTTGAGGGTGACATTGAGGCAAGGCAGGCTGGGCCACCACTATTTGCATTGTGGTACCTTGGTGAGTCATGGGATTAGGATGAAAAGGAAGCACAGCCTCTTGCGAGGTTGGGAAAGGAGGGAAGAGATAAAAGGCAGAGGTAGCAACCTCATGGAAGGAGACCAAGGTTGGCTTGATAAAAGGGCAATGGCCATTGGTTTGTGTTGAGAGGCTACCGTCCATTTGTGGAGGGACCCGGGACAAGAGTAGCAAGGTTGGGCTCCACCAAGCTTTGAGCTTGGGTTTGGCCAAGGATGGACAAGAGGAACTCGTGAAAAATTGAGGCCTTGGGAAAACTCAGGCTTAACACCTTGAAGGCATGTCGATTGCTGGACATTAGAGCTAGCATGGGCAGTGACATAACGAGTCATGTCTACAATGCTCACTTAGTGCTTCCATCTTGGAGAGGTAAAAACCAAGAGAGGGAATTACTTTAGGATACTCGATTTTGGGCAAGGCCAAGAAGGTGAAAGAGAAGACCTTCCACTTATGGACAAAGGAAAGAGCGAAAGCACCTTCTCTATGAGGAAGGAAAGGTACAGGAAGCCTTTGCTTGAGACAACAAACATTAAATAGATTGCCCAATTCCTTTTGATGTCCAAGCAAACTGGTAAGGGACCTGGGGTTTATGTCATCTCCTAGGTGGGCGAAAGTCCTTAACTATGTTTCGATCGAAATTAATCCTAATCTACAACAAACTACAAGGGCTTAGAGGAAAAGAGACAAATAACAAGCAACAAAGAGGGTTGGAATATAATCTACGTACCTATGTAGCACTCTTCCTTCTATGAGGAAGGAAAGGTACAGGAAGCCTTTGCTTGAGACAACAAACATTAAATAGATTGCCCAATTCCTTTTGATGTCCAAGCAAACTGGTAATGGACCTGGGGTTTATGTCATCTCCCAGGTGGGCGAAAGTCCTTAACTATGTTTCAATCTAAATTAATCCTAATCTACAGCAAACTACAAGGGCTTAGAGGAGGTGGCTTTTTTGGAAAGTCAAACCACTGCTTTTGACACACCATACTGCATGAAGAAGAGGCAAATGGCAGGTATTTCCTGAAAATTCCATGCTCTGTACTGCAGAAATTAGCGAACCATTGCAAACAAGTATGGCCAAAGCACCTATCATAGCCAAACATGTGACCAAGGAAGGACAGAGACAAAGGGGTACCCTACAATGGTACCAGACTTCAAATGGAAAACCACAACCACATATCTAGACCAAGCTAAGGGGCTCAAACGGAGGGACTTTAGTACATTGTGAACCATCGTGAGGATGGATACTAGGACCTCAGCATTGTCCTAGGGTGGGTCATGTATGGAAAATGGACTGAAATACCCCACACATCAATATTTGATAGGACAAGTGTATGGTTGATACGAAGTGCAGAAACCATACATTACAGGTATAAATGCCTAGGCATGTTTGATAGTCTCTTTTGCGTTGGATTCAGTTCATCCGCATGCAACATCCTGTGTGATAAACTTGTCAAAACATAGCAATTCCAAAGCATTGTAACAGGTATTAAAGGTATTTCGTCAATCCTTTTGCTGTAAACTCCATCCTTTCACTTACATCGGAGAGGTTTTTGCTCTGAAATCCATCCACTGACTTCAACCTGAGAATGTATATAGTAGACTAACTCATCCACTCATAAGCACAGTGAAGCTGGTGAAAGATGGACTTTGCTATTAAGGATTAGTAATTGGTTAAGGTCCTATTTTGAGCCTGAGGTTAACCAACAAGAAGGAAATGCTGAAGTAGTAACCTGCTGATAAAGGTAGTATGGCAATATTCTCTATCATATATTGTTCGCATGGTTGTCTCATAAAATAATTAGGCTTATTGTGTAGCCTGTAAGTGATCGCGAGATTATTTGCAAGTGCAACTTATGAGATAATGTTTTTCAAGTTATAAACATTAAATAGTGAGTTTCTTTGTGCTCTAGCCTGTTTGTAAAGAAATAATAAACTAGTAATCCTTTTTCAACTTCAGAAAAATGGATTGAAGTTACTTGTAGCTATACTCTTTTCTGATTCTGATTGAGTATGTAATGAAAATGATTTTTTATACCGGATCCATAAGACCACTAACTTAGATATGTGTTTTTGTGTATCTCCTTTTTCCGAATTTTTTCAATTCAATTTTGACTTAAATCTATGTTTGATCTGGCACAAGAAATCCTAATATTTGGCATCATGAAGTGCTTCAGAAAAATGCATTGAAGTTACTTGTAGGCTGTAGCTATACTCTTTTCTGATTCTGATAGAGTATGTAATGAAAACTATTTTTTATACCGGATCCATAAGATCACTAACTTAGATATGTGTTTTTGTGTATCTCCTTTTTCCTAATTTTTTCAATTCAATGTTGACTTAAATCTATTTTTGATCTGGTGCAAGAAATCCTAATATTTGGCATCATGAAATGCTTCCAAAGGCACCCGTCTTTAAAGTATAAGTGCATCGATGGGGATTACCTTGGAAAGAATGTTTTTCTAGCTGAAAAATGTTGGCACACAGTTATGTTCTCTTGGTAAATATTTGTTACCTAAAGGTTACTCTCTTGGGCTAAAATTTTGGTAAATCATGGATTCCTTTACAAGGATGACAGAGTTTTCAGTCTGGGATGGGTGGCTTATTCTCTCTTGGGTGATTGTGTAATTACACTGGGACGCTTATTGAATTCTAGCAAATGCCATGTATATTCATGTCCATATTCCCATTTTTCCGACGAATGAATTGCTATTCCTTGCATCGAAGTTCGCCAGGTTGCCCATCTTTGTTAGGCAATTGGGAAATTAAATTGGAATGCTTTGAGAATTCAAGCAAAGGTCATGCTTAATCATGCCCATGTTCCTATTTTTCTTTTGATTGAATGTGGTTTCATGTTTTGTTGTCATGTGTACGATGAATAGTTTAATTTGTATGTCATTGTGATTGAATAGGCATTCTCATCTTGTTTAAGAAGAATGTTTTGAAATATTGATGTTTTAATTTGTTTCTTTCATTTAAACATAAGACATAATACGTTTTCTGATTTCTGTGCTTGATAATGATGGTTTCTTCCCTTTCTTCACTGTCCCCATTTGTTCTATTAAACCATAGTAAAAATTAGTTCTTAAATGGTGATGTTGTTTGATTGAAAATATTTGTCGCACGCAGAGAAGCAAGGTGCTCTACAACTCAGGTGGGGAGAGTTCTTTGTGTCTATCTTCATGTGTCTGTGATGCTTAGAAAAGGGTGACATAAAAAGTTGACTATACCCAAACACACACTGAAGGTTTGATCTCCTCAATTGTTTTGGTCTACATCCCCAGGGCTATCATAGATGACTCGCTGGTAGCCACTTGAGGGCGAGGAGGGCGGGGGGTGGGGGGAGGGAGCGAAAGCATTACATTTGTTCCTCTCACCCAACTTGGAATCCTTCACATTGTCACTATACAGTGAACCAAACCTCCAATGACAACATGAATGCTGCCCACAGTGTTGAGAATTATAGCGGATAGGAACTTCTGCACATGTTCCATGTGAACGTGCAAGAAGTTGTTTGAGATATTTTCAAAAAGTAATTCTATTTTCGAAAAGTAAATTCTATTTTGTAATTAAATTTAGTTAAAAAGTGAAAGCCTTGTTTTTAGCAGTCAAGTCTAAAAAGTATATTTCGTGCATGCTTGACTTAGACTAGGAGTAATCTCAAAAATAGATTAGGGTTTTGGTCTCAGCTAAAACTATAAAGGCAGGTCAAGATAGAGGGTTCAAAAACACAAGTGAACACTTGAGTAGTTGAGTAGGTTGAGCGACAGAGAGGGAGAGAGAGCAGGGAAACCAAGAAAGAGACGTTTCACGTAGCATGTAGTCCCAAGCAGCAAGCCCATACAGTTCTGTACAGTTGTACGATAGAACCTTATGGATAGAGCCATACCGGCATCCGTACAGTCGTACAACAGGCCGTACTCTCCCAACAGGTTGTTCTACTTAGTTTGAGGTGTTTTTTTGGTATCTATGTAGTGTTGGTTTTGGGCAGCTTATGGAGGTTTCCTTGTAAGTTTTTCAAAGGAATGAAAAGCTAGTTTTGAAGGAGTAATTACCTATGTTGTGTGAAACTAATTATTATGCTTCCACTTTTTAATTTCCAACGATTGTGTGATTAATGCTATGGTCTGAAATTTATTTCTGCATTAATTAAATTTAGCAATCTACTTGTTTGATTGAGATCATAAGAACTTTAGTCACCTAGGGCTTGGGATTTTTCACATGGTATCAAAGCTTATTTTTCTGATTGAGATTATCTAGGATTTGTAGTGGTAAATCAACTGCAGGAAAGGACCAACAGTGAGAGGGTTTCAAAGTTTATTTTTAGATTTGGGAGTTTGTGCAATAGATCGCAGAGATGGCATCAACTTGTTGATTTTTTTAATAAGCTAGGCTCAAGCATGAAGTTCATTCCATTTTTAGCATTTTACTTGAACCATAGACATTTGCAATTTCACCATTAACAATTTTGTTGCAGCAACCAAGATCACAAGAAAAAAACACCATGCACAAGTACACAAGAAGTATCCTGGGAAACCCTTCTCAATAAGGGAAGAAAACCCAACCAATCCTTTGCTATATTCTTCAAGAGAAAGACCCCCCACACCATAAACCTAGCACACAAGAGGGTGCTCACAAACCCTAGAAGACTAGTGCCCAAGAGAGGTGTGCATTTCAGCCCCATAACAAGTACTTGTTGAAATTTCCAAACTCACACTTGTGTTGTGATTCCTCAATGGGGAATTTACCTTTAGTTATATTAGACTGGACATATCAAAAGTAGTGTCTATTGACACAATAGGGCCGACCTTAATAACTCACAATATAATTAATAATTACCATATTAATTATCTTTTACATTAATTATCTTTCACTTTATGGTGGGGCCGACTTGTACCCTTTACATCACAGATAGGGTTACAGGTAAGTCTGACTCTTGGACAATATAGCAAGGGATCTCATACACCCACTAGTGCTCAGCCACTAGGGGCACATCCATCTGTGCTCAGCCACAGGGACGTCCACATCTCACTGCGTCTCACAGGAGAATCACACTCACTAGTGCTCAGCCACTAGGGTCATGTTCACCTGTGCTCAGCCACAGGCATGTCCTACTCAACATATCTCTTTCTCACTGCGTCTCACAGGAGAATCATCTAGAGTATCACATCATCTCAACTCTCTGCATAGAGGAGACCAGTACATCGTTTCATCTCCGTCTCAGAGAGAACGACACACCCAACTCATGGGATTCCTCACCCCACACAGGGGCACACAACGTTCCATCTTCGTCTCAGAGAGGAACCACACACTCATCTCATGGGCACACCCAACTCTTGGGCTTCCTCACCCCACACAGGGGCACACAACGTTCCTTCTCCATCTCAGAGAGGAACAACACACCCATCTCATGGGCACACCCAACTCATGGGCTCTCTGTCAGGCCGACTCACTCAGTCTGTGTCCTAGAGGATGTCTCCCGCAACTGTAATCATCAACACAACTAGCCTCAGGTTTGAGGACAAATTAGATGGTGCCTTGAATTTCTTATCATGGAAGGTGAGGATTACACTCTTACTAGAAGAGAATGATCTTTGGGATATTGTTAAGAATGTTGCTACTCTGCTTATAGATCTGTAGGAGTTGGTAGCTCACAACAAGAAGGTAGTGAAGGCCAAGCAAATGATCTTGCATGCCATAAAGGATCATCTGATCCTCAATGTATCCGAGAAGAAGACAATGAAGATGTGATTAATTTCCATGCTTCTACTATTTGATTTTCAACTATTGTGTGATTAATGCTATTGTTTGAAATTTATTTCTGCATTAATTAAATTCAACAATCTACTTGTTTGATTGAGATCATAAGGACTTTAGTCATCTAGGGTTTGGGATTTTTCATATGGTATCAAAGCTTATTTCTCTAATTGAGATTCTCTAGGATTTGCAGCGGTAAATCAACTGCAGGGAAGAAGGACCAGCAACAAGATGGTTTCAAAGTTTTATTTTCATACTTGGGAGTTTGTGCAATAGATCTCAAAGATGGCATCAACTAGCCTAAGGTTTGAGGATAGATTAGATGGTGCCTCGAATTTTTTATCATGGAAGGTGAGGGTTACACTCTTACTAGAAGAGAATGATCTCTAGGATATTCTCAAGAACGTTGTTACTTTGCCTACAAATCTGCAGGAGTTGGTAGCTCACAACAAGAGGGTAGTGAAGGCCAAGCAGATGATCTTGGATTCCATAAAGGATCATCCGATCCCTCATATATCTGAGAAGAAGACAACGAAGGAGATGTTTGATGCTCTGGTTTGTCTCTACCAGAGTCAGAACATAAATAGGAGGAAGATATTGCAGAACAAACTCAGATCCATAGTGATGACTAGATCAGACATAGTCACCAATTACCTTATGAAGATCACAGAGATTCGTGATCAACTTGGAGCGGTTGGGGAGAAGGTTGAATATGTAGAGTTAGTGAGCATGTCACTGAATGGATTCTCGGCTTCATGGGAACCATATGTCAAAGGTATTTATGCTTGAGAAAACCTTCCCGACTTTGAGAGGCTTTGGGATGACTGTATCCAAGAGGAGATTCAAATGGAGTCAAAGACCGACAAGAAGGATGGTGAAGAGAACATAGCTTTATTTGGTCAGTGAAATAAGGGCAGAGGTAAAGAGCCCAACAAGGGTAAGAGAAAGAGTGAAGATTCAACCTCACAGCCAGGAGGACTTGAGTAAAATCAAGTGCTTTAGTTGTCATAAACATAGTGATTATGCATCATACTGTCTAGATAAGAAGGGTAAAGGGAAGCAACAACAGAAGCAGGTAGTAGCCTCTTCAAAAACTTAGATGAACGAGTTTGCTGCCAAGTTCAAGAAGGATTTCACGTTTGTGTCTTGCCTTTCTATTAGTGCAATTTCGAGGAATGCATGGTATGTGGATAGTGGGGCATCTCAACATATGACATCAACTTAACAATTATTTTCTAGTCTGAAAAAGCAGGACTCAGGAGTACAGGTTGAGCTTGGTGATGATGCCAAGTACTGAGTAGTAGGAGTTGGTACTATTCCCTTCTAGCTCGAGTCAGGTAATTCTTTAGATTTTGACGATGTCTTGTTTGTTCCAAGTCTCAAAAAGAATTTGCTTTCAGTTTCGGTCATGGAGGATAAGGGATTTGCAGTTGAGTTCAAGAACCAACAAGTCCTCGTTAGACCGGAGGAATCTAGCCCAGATATAGCTTAGCTAATAGGAATTAGAGAAGGTAATTTGTATAGGTTGCAAGGTGAACCTGTTCAAGCCTTGGTGCATAATAATGACAACTTGTGAGAGTTGTGGCACAAGAGGACGGGGCACCTGCATCATAGGGCGTTGCCTATTCTGAGGGAGATAGTCATAGGTATTCCAGAGTTCAATATTGAGCAACATGGTGTATGCAGAGGGTGCACTCTTGGCAAGCATACCACAACTAATTTCCCAAGCAACGAGCATAGGTCTAAGGGGATTCTAGACCTAGTACATTCAGATGTTTGTCGACTGATGTCAATAGTGTCAATAACAAGGAGCATGTATTATGTTTCCTTTATTGATGATTTCTCTCGCAAGACTTGGATCTACTTCTTAAAGACCAAGGATGAGGTCTTTAGCAGGTTTCATGAGTTCAAAGAAGATCAAAGTCTTGAGATCAGACAATGTGGGGGAGTATACCTTCAAGGAGTTCAAAGGTTTCTGCAAGGAGGCAAGAATCAAGAGGAAGCCGACAATTTTGTAGAACCCACGACAAAATGGGGTTGTTAAGGCCATGATACGTGACCAGGACTTGCCCATGTTTCTTTGGGTATAGACATGTAACACAACAATCTACATGAACCGATGTCCACATAAGATCTTGGAGGACACGACATTAGACGAGGCATTCACTAGTGTGAAGCCAAAGGTGAGTCATTTCCACATCTTTGGTTGCCCAGATTATATCTATGTACCAATAGATAAGAGGACCAAGTTGGAGCCATCCAATGGAAAGGGTTTGTTTGTGGGTTACAGTGAGACTTCAAAGGCTTATATGGTTTATATTCCAGAGTAGAGGAAGATAGTAGTAAGCAGGGATGTAAAATTTGAGAAAGACTTTGTATCCAGGAAGTCTCATGAGCCTACTCCAGTGGCAGAAGATGAAGAGTAGGAAACTCCGAAGGTTGAGTTGGGGTCACCAATGATTTCCAGGGTAGTACAACAAACTTCAAGTTAAGAGGGGGAGACAAGAGTCCCTTCCACTTTTGTCAGGAGACCTCGATTGTTTAGTCAGACATTGAGGGATGCTCAAGAGCATGTTGAGACTCTTAGGATCACATTCAGAGAGAGCGGACCCCCAAAGAAGTTTCCAGACTATATGGCATTGATGAGCAACATTCTAGATTCCGAGCCTTCAAGTATTCAGGAGGTAGCAGGTATGGTGGGATGCCATGGTGGAGGAGTACACCTCCATCATGAAGAATGATGTTTGGGACATAGTGCCAAGACCAAAGGGGAAGTCATTTGTGAGTTCCATATGGATCTACAAGATCAAGCATATTGTAGATGGAAGCATTAAGAAGTTCAAAGCGAGCTTTATGGCGAGAGGGTTCTCCAAGAGAGAGGGAGTGGACTACGAGGAGACATTTTCTCCGGTCATCGAGTACACTTCCATTAGAGCAGTTATGTCCTTGGTTTCATTTATGGGATGGAGGATACATCAAATGGATGTGAAGAAAATGTTCCTTAATGGGATCATTGAGGAAGAAGTGTACATGGAGCAACCTTAGGGATTTGAGGTAAGTGGGAAGGAGTCCCATGTGTGTAGACTTAAGAAAGCCTTGTATGGACTCAAGTAGGCACCGAGAGCATGGTATTCCAAGATCGATGGATATCTGTAGATTATGGGCTTCACCAAAAGTAAAGTAGATTCTAACTTATATTATATATTTGTTCAGACCGATCTGCTCATTTTGGTGTTGTATGTAGATGACTTGTTATTGATAGGTGTAGAGAAGCTCATTACAGGGTGCAA
The DNA here is from genome assembly GCA_010110895.2 of Picea sitchensis. Lineage (NCBI taxonomy): Eukaryota > Viridiplantae > Streptophyta > Pinopsida > Pinales > Pinaceae > Picea > Picea sitchensis. The sequence continues at coordinate 22,518 of SNQJ01S0234005.1, forward strand.
AGCAGGCATGGCAGTTGAGTTCGAGATGGACATTGGCCTAATGCATTACTTCTTAGGTTTGGAGGTTTGGCAGAGACCAAGGGAGATTTTCCTTAGGCAGGGTAAGTATGCAGTTTAGATCCTGAAGAAGTTTCAAATGGAGGACTACAAACTTATATGGCCACACCCATGATCACTAATCTGAAGAAGGTGACAACTTCAGATTCAGAGTTGGTGAATTCCACATTGTATAGGCAGTTGATAGGTTCTTTGATATATTTGGTCAACACCAAGCCAAATATATGTTTTGCAGTGAACACCTTGAGTCGATTCATGTTGGAGCTAAGGGTAGCAACAAAACATGTGCTAAAGTATTTGAGGGGCACAATGGAGTATGGTTTGAGGTATCT
>SNQJ01S0234007.1:6362-16630 GCA_010110895.2 Picea sitchensis
CTCCCATGTTAAAAGGATTACCAAGAATTGTATATGCAATTCGATCTTTCTTTGGTGAGGGTGTGAAATCCCACCTTTCTGGATTCTTTTTGTCAGAATTGTTATCCCCTATTGGTTCTTTTGAGGATCCTATGGCCTTTGATTCCACAGTTGCAGTTGTTATCTGTGAAACTACAGAGTCAGGGTTTATGAGAATAGCCTGTATTTTCTCTGGATCAACTGTGTCATCCAAGGCTGGATCACCAGGATTTTGAATTTGTTGATGTATGGTGTTTCCTAGTTCTAGGTTTTGTTCTATGGTTTCCTCAGCCAGAATTCCAGTTTCAGTTTCTATCGCTTTTTGGGTGGAGGTTTCTCCTTTTTGTTGTTTTATATTTCCCCTAAATCTACCTCTATGATCTCTATTTCTCATGAAGACATATTAAATGAAAGAAAAAGAAACTAAGATTGAGTTCAGAGTACCTGTGATAACTGATATGTTGGTTCTCACCCCTTTGTTTCCACAACTCCTCTTACCATCAACCTGCTAACATACCACACCAAACTAAGTGCATTCTAAAACTAATCAAGACAATTATCTAACTTACCTTTTAAACAATTCCCCGACAATGGCGCCAAAAATGTCAAGCTGTTATATTAAAGATTTTAATGACCTGAAAACACTGAATTGTCAAACCAGGGTAAGTGAACTTAGAGCTGCTACACTGTATGTGCGGGTAAGATTCTAATTCCTAGATAAAGGCTATTCTTAGAAGAAAACACAAACTCACTCTTAGAAACTGAATCCTAATTATTATCTTGAAACTTATCATCTCCTGTTTAATTCATCAAAATAAAAACAGTTCTATGCTTAAGTGCAGGTACTTCTATTTCTACTCTAATGTAATTTCACAAGACTATCTACCACTATCTTTAAACATCTAATCATAATTATTTCTATCTAAACCATAAAAGAAAGATTATTTCCTAAAATCCTTTTAATCTAAACATCAAAAATAAGTCTGAATCTATCCACAGGAAAATAAAGAAATATCCTATTTACTCCACTGGTACTGGAAGCTTCCTCTAATTCAATTGCAACCTAACTATCCTAATAGAACAAAGTAAACTAACTATCCTAATCAAAGCAAAGTAAATTCAAACTCGCATTCTCTTTAATTCACGTTCAGATTGAAAAATGGAAACAGAGCAAATCTAGTTCATGCTTTAAATTCTACAGGAATCAACCGTGCTTTCAACACTCATCAACGTAGAAGATATTAATATGCTGGAAACGATACAGTTGAAGAATAATTAAGCAAGAATCTGAACAAGTTAATTCCCACACTCAAATAAGCTAACATGCATGCAAATCCTAAGATACTGAAATAAACTAACTCTAATACAGAGAAAAGCAGCGACTTGAACCTGTTGGCGGGCCCAACCAAGAGGTGCAATCGCTGAAAGGAAAACCAGAGCTACTCAAATCATTCTATGCAAACACTGTTCATGCTTCACGCTCCATTTACTCAGAAAAATAACTCAAATCATATAACAACGAAGTAACATAACACATAAGTAGATTGTATTAGCAAAAATGTATATCTCATAGCATAACATAACCAACGTTTCTTGGGAGTGATCTTCTGTTTATATAGATCCTCCTCAAAAATAGTCTAAAACAAAAATGCATTAATTCAAACGGATCACAGATCCGAAAATAACTCAAAATCAGTTTAAAACGGTCTTCACATCTTCATGACACGCAGTGTCAAGAAGTGTGAGTCATAAAGTATTAACAACTCAGTTCTATAATCTCACCTTGAATCAGCATATGAGTGATGACTCAATCTATCATGTAAATCGCACTGTCTACCACTCTGGCCATGTCGTGCGGATCTTTAGCAACTTCTTCGGTATCTCCACTGGGTGCGAGCTGGTACCTGGTACTAGAAAATTCTATTTCAAATAGAAATAGTACCTAACTCATGCCACATTAGTATCAATATTAATTTAAAGTATCAAAACACATAAAAATAACTTGAAACGTAAGAATACCTTGAATAGCCCACTTAGTTGTAAAAAGGGTGTCAAATGTGTCATAACAAGGCCAAAAGGGAGTGATACTAGGTATGGAAATGGAGGTCTTTTTGATATGATGTAGGCAAAAACATAGTCAAAACTGGAGACTAACACCTACCCGATACCATGGCCGACCCATGTGCTAAAGGAAATACTAAGACTGTCAAGAGGCCTGTAAGGAAGAAAGGAAAAAGTGATACTGGTGTAAATAGTAAGGGAAAGAAAAATGCATGATGGATATCCAGATGTGCTAGGAACAAACCCAAACAAAACATTGACCAGAAGCCAATAGTTTTGAGTGAGGACTCAGACTCCGAGATTGAATGTTTCTTGACTGAGGAATACCCTTAGTCCCATGGCCTCTGCTCTATGGAACCCTATGACTATGTTTCCAACTTACCTCCGTGCCTCAAGAACAACCCTAAATTCCCAGGAATTAAGCTTCACGGTGACACCCCTGGTAACTTGAAAGAACCCTCGCCTGTGATGCCAAGGCCCGATCAATCACCGTGTACTCAATGCAATTCCTGGCTGAACATTACTACACAGATGTTCCCCTATTGCAATCTAAGATTAAATCATTGGAGGAACGGGTGACAGCATTGTCAAAAGAAAGAGACAGGCTACGAGCCAATGAGAAGAAGCAAAAGACTACGGGTTCAATTGTCTTCAGAAATGTTGAGGCTGCAACGGCCTTTGTCAATTCAAAGTTATCCTAATCGAATCATTCACCTAATGCCTAGGTGCATACAAATTTCAAATGGAAAATTGGACATGTTGTGGCAGTTTAGAAAATGTTTTTTTGTTTCAAGTTGTTAGTCATTGTTAGAAATAGAGACTTGGGAGATTGTTCCCAAATTTTTTGTAAACTGTTTTTGATAATTCCCACAGGGATGTTTTACCCTGAGGCCTTTAAATACTTGTTATTTTTTGTAATGAAACCATCACTGTTGGGAGAACAAAGACTATGGACTCATAAGGATACAAACTGGGATGAAAGTGGATGTTTTGTAATAGCTTTAGCTTTCAATATATCAAACTTTTATTTCAAGTTTTCTTCATATCAGTTTGCAATCAATTATCAACTACTTTAGCTATCATAATTCGTTGTAGGTTGATGTGATTTGGTTTATGTATTTTCCATATCTGATGTCTCTTATTTAAAGTACAACAATTACTTTGTTTCAATTTAATGAATTAAAGGTTTATCTTTTTCGTTAAACAAATCATTTTGTACAAATATTCGCATACGGGTTTATCTAAATGTGATGATTTGCAAATTTTAAGATTGTTGTCATTTTATGTCTTGTTCGTCCTGTCATTTATATTCAAAGAGCACTGCTGCTTCCTGTTTACAAGAAGCTTGTGGAAAATCTAGTGCAGGTTTCTTCCCATCGAACAACTGAATTAGATACTTTGCATGGGACAAATTGGAAAGCGTTATTACAGGTTAGTTTATTAGTGTTATTTAAGTATTTTAGATAGATATATATAGTTCAGATTTATAGTTAGGATTATTATTTTAATTACTCAGCTTAGATAGTTTTCATTATATTTCTTTCTCATAAAATTATAAAAATAAAAAAACAATAGTTTTGCTGTCATAGGACAGTTTACAAATGATTTTTACAGGTTTTCATTTAAAATCTGTAATCTGTAAATATTGTGCATTTGTGATTAAGACTTAATTGTGTTGATAGCTGAACATTTAATTAAGCAGAATTATTGTTTTATGATATCAGTTAGTAAATTGTATGTATTTGTTTTAGATTTGTATATAGTTTTGTTGTAGCTGCTTTTCCCACTTAGATTAGTTTTTCTTAGTTTAGCTTTTCTTTCGTTTTCCTAGGACTTAGATCGGCCAATGGAGCCGCTAAACCCATCGGGCTGGATCATTCCAAATGGCTTGGGTTATTTAGACAACCCCAGACCGGATCCACTCCTCTAGTTGACGAGCGTTCATTTTTGCCCATCAACAGTATTCCCCTAAAGAAACTGTTACAAAGTTGTTCATCTTCCCACTACTTAATGACTTTTGTACAAAGTAAGGACAAAATGGGGAGTAGTTTAGAAAAGACAAAATATAATATATGTGATATCAATTTCAAATTTTCTATTTCATCTTTTATGGAATCTTGTATCAAAGGTATGTTGTTCATATTTTCAGATGATCATACAAATATATGAGTCTATGGTATGCAAGCTCTTCTATGGTATGCAATAATGTTGGACCTGGTGTTATGGTGTTGGAATTTATGTCAAAAAGGGTAAACATGGTCAATATGTTCACCATTATTAGTGGCTAACATAGTACTGTCATTGAGACAAAATGTTGGATATGGTGTGTCTTTGATGTCAAAAGAGGTCAATATTGTGGTCATCATCATCAAAATTGTGCATATGACTTTGTCATGCACTGTCTCAACCTTAAAACTGAAATTGATGAATCCACATTGTAGAGATTATGAACCAGTTAAAGAATACTAAAGGGAATACTGAAGGGTTATGAGATAATTATATGTAGGAAAAATAATAAGAAAAGACTATGTATTCAAGAGGTAAAGTCAGAGTTGGAGGAAGAATAAGACATTGTCTTGAAAGATAATGTAGTGAAAGTTGCAAAGCAGAATAGGAAGAAGACATTATATAAGAGTTTTATAACTCTTGTGAAGGAAGAGGATTGTTGTAAGTGTGATTGAATGAGTAAGATTTAGGATAGAAGGCCAATTATGGCCAATAGGCCAAGCAAAGCCAAAGACATGTAAAATAGGCTAGAAACATGTCTTATAAAAAAAAAAATCATGTATAGAATGTGTGATTGAGGAATACAGAAGGAACACTCTATTCGAGTTCTAGTTAATTTGATTGTGTAAAGAAAACCCTACTCTATGTGTGATAATGTGTATAATTGAATGAATGAAATCCATGTAATGAGATGGGATAATATTGATGTTATGATTGAGAGTTCACTTGTGTCTCTCTATAATAATAGTCATGAATTAACCAATCCATGATCTTGCTAAAGGTGAAATTTCATGAACTGTATGAAGATCTACAAATGAATTGATACCCTGGAGAAGAATTGTATTTTCGATTGCAGGCATAGTGGTTAAACCCAAATAGAGGAAGGGTATTAGATTGAAATAAAATGGGGCTTGTTGTCCCTTGTTTATGGAATAAAGAGAAGATTAAGGAGGAAAGGCGATGTACAAACTGCACAGAAGACACATTGAATGAGATTGGGTCGAACTGGTCAAAGAAGCAGAAAAGGAGAGAACTAAGGGAAAATGAGTCATTAAACAAGAAGATCAAGGAAGATAGATCAACAAGGAATATGGACCCTGGACAACTGAACAAGTGAAAAATGCCACCAACGAATGCTTAGGAGAACCTCGCAGGAAAGACAGAAAGAGATGATGGAGAAGCCCTAAAAACACGGTTCAAGTTGACCTAGGGTTTTATACCTAGGGTTTTGGTATCTAGGGTTTTGACACCTAGATGTTTGTCATTGTCATGTATAATTAAAGGTCTAGAGGACCTGGAATGGGTGGTTTGTTCCTTTTTGTTCATTCGAGGTTGGTCATTGTTAGTTTCCATTATTGATATTGGGTGATTACTATTGTGCGAGGAAGAAGTGTTGTGTGTGAGAGCATTCATGGATTGTAAGATCTTCAGCTGGGTGCAAGATCAACCCTGCAGCTGAGTGTGTAGGGAGGGGATATAGAGAAGAGAGAAAGAGAGACAGATCTGCAAGCTAAGTGCGCAGATAGAACTATATGTTTTCACATAATATATCAAGAAACACAGTTTTGTGGACATATCCCTAGGGAGAGGGTGAACCATGTATATCTTGTTGTCCTCTATGTTTGATGTTGTGTTCTTTTCTTCTTGTTAGTATGTTATTACATTATTATGATAGATCTAAGATACAACTATGTGAAGTAGACCTAATTTGGTAAAGGATAACTAGATCTGTGTGTGTTGTTCCTTTGAATCCACTTACATTTCCTCTGGTTGCAGACACCTGTGTCCTGCAACCCCCTATTGCTACTTCGGGTGAGACTGCATCTACTCCGCAGGTGTTGCTGAAAGGACCAATAGTTAGGGCTTGTTGGTGCATTGTTAGAGTTGAACCCTTTGTCTTCCCCTATGCCAAAAAATGGTTATGTTTTCGGGATCGGGATCTTCTTGAGGGAATTTCAAGGTGGTTTCCATCGAAGAAATAGATTCATAAGTGGATAGAAGAATAAGAGAAGGAATTCGCTGAGGCTCAGAATAAAAATCGTAATATAAGTACAGAGGATTGCTTGGGAAGGTATATCTTTACTGATATACATGAGATTTTCTTTGGAGGAATTCAAAAGGAGATATATGAGTGGTTAGCCAGATTAGCAGATACTCAGTTTGAGATCGGATCTAGACCACCTATGGTTTGGATGTCGTTGTTGATCAAGAAGGTCAAGAGAGTTGATAACGCCATGTCACGAGCAGCAGATCACTGGTTTGATAGCACTATTAGAGGGTACATCACTAAGTTTTCTATTGACAGAGTAGAGTCATATAGCCATGAAGAGAGGTATTTCTTTAAAGGGTCGAGAGGAAATTGTTTACACTTTTTGAAGTTGAAGATCAAGGTTCTATTGCATGAGAATAACATATTGAACATACAGTAAGTGGTTCAGATCAAAAAGCTAATGTTCAAGAACTCATACAGTTACAGCGACACAGAGGTTGGACATACACACAGTGGGAGAACCTTCAGAGAGGTCTCTCCAGTAAACCTATTTGAGCAGAATCACGAACCACTAGCACAGGATGAAGGGTTCTATAGTATAGAAGAAGAAGAGCTATTGAATGAGGAACAGTCAAGATTTGTTGGAGCAGAGGAAGAGAAGATTGAAAAACCTCGCTGAGAAGAGTCAGAGAATTCAATAACTGCGTTCACTGTCGAAGTAAGTATTATTACCCGTCCTGTTGTTTTAGTAGTGTTAAGTAACCATAGTAGTCATAGTTATCATAACACTCAGAGTACTATTACCAGTAGTTCAGTACATACTCAGTTAAGAAACCTAGGGAGATCTATGGAAGATGAAATGAGGTTGCCTATCTATGGAAGATCAAATATCTTGACCAACACTAGTTCTTATGCGAAGTTGTATGGAGTATTAAGCAAGTCAATGACGAAGAAGTTAAGAGAGATTAGTTTAGTACTACCTTGAGAGACCGTGCATTGAGTTGGTATATGAAGTTTTCTACAGTGACTGCATAACCTAAATTGTTGAATACCATCAAGGTTGTGTTGAGTGCAAAATTCAAGAAACCCAAATCAGAGTTGTTGTGCATTACAAAACTAAAAGAAATAAACCAAAGAGTAGTTGGACCTATTAGGGAGTTTGATCAGAGGTTTAAAGCCTTGACAAGTCGTTTAAGTTTTCAGATCCCAGATGAGCAGAACAAGGAATGGTTCATTACTTTCCTCTTACCACACATCAAAGTTCCTTTGATGCAACATAAGGTTTCTTTGTAGGATGAAGTGTTCAAGATCACCATGAAGCTAGAATCAACCCCTATGGGAGAATCTAGCTCCGGTATGAGACAAATTTTGAGTTAGCTAACTAGCTTATCTCTGCAGGTTGAAGATATGAAGAAAGATAAGGGAAAAGATAAAAGAGAAGACATCTGGTGTATCAGATGAAAATTAGAAGGCCATGATAAGGAGCAATGTCCCCTCTTTCATGAGTACATGTCTTTTGGAGCTACGAGCCCTTTGAAGTAGGTTACTCTACCTTGGTGGAAGGTATGTAGAAATATACATCGCCCTGGTGAATGCTATTACATGCAAAAATATGTCCAGACACCTACAAACCTTTACTGCACATTTTGTAAATCTATGGGGCATGATGAGAAGGATTGTAGGGCTTATGACCTCTTGCACAAAATATCAAGGGATACATATAGGATTCAAGGAGAAGTATAGTAGGAGGGAAAAAATATGAAGTTTAACTCTCCAGGAAGAGGAAACTTCAACCCTCCCGATAGATTTAGAGGAAGAAGAAGAGGAGGAGGCATGGGTCGAGGTAGAGGTCATATCATTTGTTATAACTGCAGACAACCATGACATTTGGCAAGGGATTGTCAGAACCCTTGTACCACTTATAGCTACTACAACTCATTTGAACATGTTATTGAATATTGTCCTGTGTTTTTAGCCAAACTTTGGGAGAGACGAGGAGGAAATCAACAAGTACAACTAATATCAGCAGAACTTCATGAAGAGGACCCTAGAGTCATTCTTATTACTGTAGGAGGTGCTATTAAAGGAGAAGACAGAGTGACCCCATGGAATACTACAGAAGAATCAAGGGTCAGAAGAGATTCAGAGAAGACATAGGTGTTTGATACGAAGGAAGAAAAGAAAACATTTGAAGAGGCAAGAAAAGAATTTGGAAGGGACCAGGCTTCTTCATCAAAGACACAACCAGAAGTGAGAGGATGTGGAATGCCTCTAGAATTTGATCAATCTGCATCACGTGGAGAAGGAAAAGAGGTAACCAAGCTTATGGAATTCTTATGTACTTTCATTAATTTGATTAAGGATGAAAGAGTTGTATAAGAACTACAAAATTTGATTAGAAAGTATGAGATCGATAGGGTAGACCCTCTTCTGAATCGAGTAGTACATCAAGTATCCAGAAAGAGAAGGAAAAATAAGGAATTACACCTTAATGCTTAGATTAGAGACTATGAGATAGATTACGTGGTCCTCGACTTGGGATCAGAGGTCAATGTTATGATGAAGAAGATCTCAGAACTGATGGGAAAACCTAAGATAATTTATTCCCCTATTAGGCTTAGGATGGATAATTAGTAGGTATTAAACCCCTTTTGAAGACTGGAGCATGTCCATGTGGACATCGACAGGGTAAGGATGTTTGCAGACTTTGAGGTGATTGAGATAGTTGATGATAGTTGTCCTTATCCTTCATTGTTAGGAAATGATTGGGCTTTCAACAATTCCACTATTGTTGACTTAAAGAAAAGAAGAATGACATTTGAAGGTGATGGCCTTAGGGTCATTGCGCCTCTTGATCCTCATGAAGGTCACAGATACATAGAACCCATCAAAGAAGAAGACCGCACATACGAGCTAGATAATATATATAAATTGACAGCAAGACAACCAGATTACATTAATCCTACAACCGATGGTAACTTAAGATGGCATAGTGACAACACATGCTCATCAAATTCGGAAGAAGCACTAGAAAATTGGTAGAACAAAATGTATGAAGTTTTTGTGCGCATGTGTGCTAGATTAACCAGGGAAGTTCGTTGGATTGGCACAAAAGTAAGTAATTTTCCCACATTTGATGGTTTAAATCATTTAGAAAAATTATTGTCAGAATTTGAAGAAATTGTACCAGTATGACAACGAATTTTGGCACTGGACGAAGCCTTGAAATCAATGCCAAGAAGATGGTGGGGAACACATAAGAAGAACATCGCATAGTGGGTGTAATGTCGCACTTTGATGACAATGTGATTTTCAGAACAAGTAGAAGGGTGCAGAGTTCAATACACAGGTAAAAGTTGTCCAAAGGACCACGTGCAAGTTGTGAGGAGGCTTGGAGCAACATTCCTCAAGATTGGTGGGTGCATAAGTTCATCAACACTTTCGACACAACACCTATTAATTGGTATCTTCAAGAAGAACTACGCCTCACCACTGCAGATTGGTACAATATGACTCAGAACTTTGTAGCTACATTTTTATTTGAAAGTCAGTACCCCACAGTAGATCAAGCTCTACAAGTTGTAAGACATAAAGTATTTGAGGAGGCACCTAACCTCTCTGTTGAGTAAGAAGAGGATGAATGGAATGTACCTCTTCAGAAACTACAAGGCTGTTACAATATCAATGTTGATGAAGACAATGATCCTAGGAATGCAAACATACCAAAAACAGAAGGACAGAGAGACATAGAAGGACCAGGAGTCAAATTAAATTTCATTGAACAACCAATCAAAATCAAGAAAGTTAATATTGGGATAGAGCAAGCATTCAAACTCACAAACGTTGGATATTATTGGGATGATGCCACTATTGATAAGATCACATAATTATTGCATGAATATCAAGACTTGTTTCCAACCAAGTTCATCGACATGAAGGGCATTAAAGGAACCATGGGAAAAATTAAGATCCC
>SNQJ01S0234008.1:0-13998 GCA_010110895.2 Picea sitchensis
TAAAAATAGTACAAATACAAATAACACAAATAACCTAGTTGCTTATCTCATTCTCTGGAAGAGAATGAAATAATGGTTGAATGTTTTTATATTCCTTAGATACTTGATGAGAAATCCCTGCGGATCTGGATACTTGATACGTAAAGATGAATTTTCAGTTATTTATCATTGAAGAAAGGAAATGGAAGACGGGTAGTGCACGCCATGTGCATGTACAGCACTCTGAAACATTCCATTACAGAGGGGATTTGCCTCATGTCAGTGGAATAAATGGTGGCGCCACACAAAACAAAAACAGGTGCTGTGGCTGCTGATTAAATAGTCTCTTCATTCGCTTTTGTCAACATCGATTATGTATGTCTCCCCAATAATTATCATCTCTGGCCACCGAGAATAATAATACAACTTTTGGAATACCACTTTTGGTTGCAGCAAATGAAAAAGTGAGAAGTATGGTGACATATAGTGCTTCCCACATGGGTTTGATGGTGCATGTCTCCATTAATATCCTTGCACTCACACACAGTCATGTCCTTATCCTTGCACTCATACACTGATGTCCTTGATATATAAAACTGAGACATCATTCCTTTCCACAAAGAGAAAATTGCTTGCATTCTAATGATGGCTATGGCTAATTAATTTTCTTTAGAGCTCATCCCTCTTCTATGTAGATTTTAAAAGCAATGCTTCCTTTCTACCTTTTTTTTATAATTGTATGTTTTCTTAATCCATCAAAGTTCACAATGATTTCATGTTGTCATGGATCCTTGGAAATGATAAATTCTTGTTTTTTATATTTATTCTATAAACATAGAAACAAGAAGGTTGGGATGACTTATTACAAGAGATTCATCGAGTGTTAGTGGAGGATGACAAATATATGTTCAATGCAAGTCATTATAAGGAGAGAGTTGGGTTATGTGTTAAAAGGTTGGGAATTTTGTTTGCAAAGTTTTGACTCCAAAAATGACCTTTTAAGGTCTCAAAGGGGTTCGAGAAGGTTCTCGACCTTAAATCACGAAAGCATGACTTGCTTCTAAAATGGACCTAACAAGCCAATGGTACCAATTTTTCCACCTAGAAAGTACCAAAAAAGATGGAAAATTGCATAGTGATTCATTGGAAATCATACCTCTCCATTTAGGGAGGCTTTTGGTCCCCAAAAGATTAAATACCAAAGGTGGCAATGGAAATTTTCCTCTACCTTCTCCCTAGAGTATGATTTGGTCTTGTATGGAAGTTTTCCTTTCAATCAAACCTACTCTAGTTCATACTACCCCCATCTAGTTGTTCTCAACTTCTTTTGCAAAACTATATCTTCTGCGAACTTTGTTTGAGCTTCTAGTTCTAAGCCTCTATGTTAAGTAAGACTTTCTCATCAATTTCCTAGTCCAACATAGAAGGCTCATAGAGTTTTAGATTATCTACATTCACTATTGAGTAAATGCACATATATGGGGGTGGACTGAGTTTGTAGGCATCATCAACCACCTTTTCCAATACTTTAAAAGGACATTACCATAGAGCCTTGATCTTCTTACCATGATCATGTAGCATTTCTTTATATAGGTAAACCAAACTCTAACTCCTAGCGTGAATGTTTTCTCAATATTGTGTTGATCATGCCACACCTTGTACTTTTCCTATGCCTTCAATAATGTCTCAGGTACTTGCAAATTGATATGTCTTATCTTATCAATGATTTTTTCATCCTTCAATGCTTCTCTTGTGGTGTCTTCCCTTGCTTTGTTGGGTTTAATAACCAACAAAAAATATATAAAGACACATATGAAGCAAGGGACACTTGGATTTTACACTCAAGAAACCCCGAAGGGGAAAATTCTATTCAATTATACCATCCCTATGTGTTTTTCTATTGTACAATTGGTCCCTTTATATAACAATGGGTGACCATAACAACTATGTCATAATTAGATGTTTAGTTCAACCTCATGGATAAGTATCTCCACAATATCTCCTTAAATATTTCCATGAATCTCTCAACTAATCGTTATCCCATTCTTACATAGAATTCTATGCTTGCTCTACATCATTACAAATTTATCATATAATTTAGACTTTATTCACGATTCACAAGTAGGAGTTAATCATTCATGTTCCCCTTTAACAAATACTTGTGATACAAGCATATTCTCTCTTTCATTGTTCCTTTCAATTGTTCCACATTTCATCTTCTACGATCTTTGCCTTTGATTCTCTTTGTCTTCATCTTATGTCTTATACAATCTTCTTCTTTCATCTTTTTTCTTCATTTTTATTCTTCTTCAGTTTCATGTTGTATCTGCAAAACATAAACATTATGCTCGTTGAAGTCCATATAAAAAATTAACCATCCACCAGAATACATGGGTCACCAATCGTTGTATCCACATATTCTCTCGAAAACTTTTTCTCATACATGGTGTAAATTTTCACATGCAACTCTATGTGACTAATTTTCAAATCTGAAAAATTGCTTCCTAGTGAGCTAACAGTAAAACCCTAGTTGTTATCACTGAACAATTTTACATTGAAATTTATTGACTAAAATAATATGCAGTGGTAACAACAAGATCAGAGATGAATCATCAATACACACGAGACACAACAAATTTGTTCAGTAACCTTTTTAATTTCAGAAATTCTGAGAGTAAAATTATCCCTCCCAACCAATACAAATCCACCAAAATCTAAGGACATCCTTATCCTCCAAAAAACACAAAATCAGAAAACCAAACCTCAACAAATCCATAGAAATTTCCTCTACCCACAAATCTGCTACAGACCACCTGTACGACCTATTGATGTCACCTATACTATTGTTGATGCCAGACTGTATGGACCTACTCCTTCCTATAAAACCTTGTATGAACGTACACATTTCACCTTACTGCAACCCACATACATACATGATTGTTCCCACTGCAATCCACATGCATACAAGATTCACCTTCTTGAAACCTGCGTACATACATGATTGTGCGCATTGCAATCTGCTACATGTACAGAAAACTCAGCTTCCTTCACACGTGCGTCCTTCCTCTCTCCTAGGCCATATTTTTCAGAGTTACAGAACTTCCTTTGCTGAAATCACCAAGCCTCCTAGCACAAGGCAGACTCACTTATGCTAGCTCCATCATGTCTCCACACACACTACACAAAATGAAATGTCACAATGGCCTTTCTCATTTTTATACAATCCTTAGGGGTCATCATAAAAACCACTACACAATTCAACATCAAATTAGTCTTTCTTGTGGGAGTGAAGCCCCAACACAAAACACACAAAGCCCATCACCAAATCCTTGAATCCCTAGCTTCATTCCAAAGGAGGTTTTCACCAAACGAAGAGTGTAATGTGGTGCCCACGATGATTCCCACATTCCTGACACCTAGGTCATGTGAGAATACCTACCCAAAACTACAAAAATAAAAACTCCCTCTTAGTAAGGGAGATATTCTCACCACACTTCATAATCACCTGGAAGTAGCTCTGTCTCCTATCCAAGGAGCAGATCTATCTCTTGTACTGAATCTTGTACAACAAATGCTCTCCAATCTGCCTGATTGGATGCTCCCCCTATCACTGAGGCAAGATACCATGCTCCTAGAAGTTTCTCGCTCCTGAGAATCCTTCTTGGCCATCTCAACCCATGACACCCTCTTGACAGTCTTGGAATATGCCTATCTCCCATATGGACCTGAAGGTTGGCTCCTACTGAATGACTGACTCTTCCTATGAGCCTCCTAACTCCCTCTGAAGTTGGACTCCCTCGGAGTCTACACAACCTTTGGAGCTACTTTCTCCGTATCCATTGTTCTTTTCACATTCCTAGGAGGCTACTCCTCCCCATTGGATCCTAAGGGATGACTCACTCTAAACTTTGGCTCCCTATGATCTTGTACCACTAGTGGAGATACCTGATCCCTCTAAACCTATGCTACTAGTGGGGCCACTTGCCTCACCACTGGTGGGGCCACCTGCCTCACTAATAGTGGGGCCACTTACCTCACTATTGGTAGAGATAACTGCTCCTCCTCATCTTTCTATTTTCTCCTGTTGGTCACAACACACTGCTCCTAATCCTATCCCTCATTCTATATAGGTTTCCCTCTCTAAATCCAGGACCACTGTTGTTCCTAGGATATATCCTCTTGACATCCACTAACACATGTCCATCCCCGAGAAACACTGCATAGCTCTACTCCTCAATCGTTGAGTTCGATAACACACTCTTGGCACCCATAATAAATTTTCCATTCACAACACATTTGAAAATTAGTCACATAGGGTTGCATGTGAAAATTGACATGGTATCGAATTTGAATCATTGATACACATGAGACACAAAATTTATGTTCTGTAATGTTGTTAATTTCACAAATTCTAAGGGAAAAACCAACCCTCCTAGCTAATACAAATCCACGAAATTTTTAGGATAACCATGTCTTCCAAAAAACACAAAATTAGAAAACCAAACCTCAATAAAGCCCTGGAAATTTCCACTACCCACAAACACCACTTGTACGGCCTGTTGATGTCAGCATGTATGGACCTACTCCTATCAAGAAAACCTTATAAATACATACATGATTCACCTTACTGCAACCCATGCATACATGCACGATTGTGCCCACTGCAACCCGCATACATACACGATTCATCTTTCTGCAACCCATGTACATACGCGATTGTGACCACTACAAACCGTGTACATGTACGAAAAACTCATCTTCCTTTGCATGTGCATCCTTCATCTCTCCTAGGCCATATTTTCCAGATTTATAGACCTTCCTTTACTGAAATCACCAAGCCTCCTAGCACAAGTGTAGACTCACTTATGTTAGCTTCATCATGTCTCCACACACACCACACAAAATGAAATGTCACAATAAACTCTCTCCTTTATACACAATCCTTAGGGGTCATCATAGAATCCCCTCCATAATTCAAAATCAAATTAGAATTTCTTGTAGGTGTGAATCCCCAATACAAACCCACAAATCCCATCACCAAACCCATAAATTCCTAGCTTCATTCCAAAGGCGGTTTTCACCAAACGAAGAGTGTAATGTGGTGCCCATGACGATTCCCACATTCCTGGAACCTAGGCCATGTGAGAATACCATCCCAAAGATACAAAAATCAACACATGGTTCAACAACAATTCTTTAGTCACAAAATTTTTCACTACCCCTACATGATCATCATCAATCATCATCCTGTATTTTCTTTGGCTTACTTGTAACCACACTTTGGGATTTTATGGATTACCCTCAAGCATTACAATTCTCAAGTGGTTTCGGCTTACCATGAACCATACATTACATCAAGTGGTTTGTAACTAACCATGAACCTACCTCTGTCATGACAAGTGGTTTTTGTTTTACCAAGAATAAATCAACATTCAAATTATGGGGGTATACTTGCCTCATTGAGGCTTACATCAACATTTGACTCAAGTACATATAGTTTCAAACTTTTATAATTCTCCATTTGAATCTTCAACTCTAATACCTACATAAAAAAATTCTTATAGTCATGTCCCTTCCTTTTTTTGGCACATTACCCATGAAATCCATGGAGATGCTCTCCCAAGGTCCAGTAGGAATAGGCAAAGGATAGTATAAGCATTTATTTTTGTAACTAGGCTTGCTAGTACAGAAAAGTATGCATCCTCAAATAAATTGGGCTACATCTTCTTGCATTCTAAGTGGCCAATATGCATACATCTATAAGCTAGTAGGTATTTCCCCAACACCAAAATTGCCTGCAACTTTAGAGGTATGAGCTTCTCTAATCAATTGTAATATTTTACCTTTAGGAACATAGAGCTTGTCTAGATTATAGGGAAACCCTTCTTGGAGATGATACTCATTGTTACTATGATCTTATTCTACATGAAATCGGCCTTATAGTTGACGAAACACCTCTTTAAAGTCTCAATATTCCATGAATTCATCTTTGTATGCATCATGATTGAAAGGATACATGTGCACAAGAGTTCCTAAGGCTATGATATTGGATGTGGGTGGCCTTGAAATCATGTCTGCCACTTATTAGTGTCATGCTTCTTATATTTGATGATTAGATGAATTTGTCGTAAAACCCCCATCCACTTGTAATGTTTGGTTTGTTGAAGCTTACTTTGGGTCTACAAAAACTACAATGGTGGGTGATCCATGTGAATGATGGTCTCATTTCCCATTATATAGTGCTTCCACTTCTTAACAACTTGAAGTAGATCCTAGATTTCCTTGTCATATGTAGGGTAGTTCATGAGTCCACCATAAAAAATTTCAAAGTGATAGCATATCGACTTATGATCCTGCATCAAGCCCACTCCCATAGCCTATCCACTTGCACCTATCTCCACTTCGAAAGGATTTTTTAAATTGGTTAATGCAAGAATTAGTTCTTGAATGATCTTCCATTTCATCTCTTCAAAATAATGTTTTTTTATTCTTTCCCCTCTGGAAACTATTGTTGTTGGTTTTTATGCCATAGAGTAGTGCACCGACAATTGAAAAGGATGCTATAAAATTTTGTATGTATTGTGATGCCCCGAAAAATATTTAGTGACATTAGTAGGAGTTTGCAACTTAAGGATTACCTCCATATTCATGGGATCTACCTTGAGTTCATCTCCACCATTCATGTACCCCAAATACAACAATGGCTACTGAGAAAATTCATATTTCTTAAGGTTTTCTAATAGTTGATTCTTTTTTCAAAGTCTCTGATACATTTATGAGATGTGAGATATCATCTTTCCAAGTAGAGTTATAAACCAATATATCATCTAATTACACTATTACAAGTGAATCTAGAAAGGGACACAATACATCATTCATTAAACACATAAATGTAGTTGGTGCATTACATAAACCAAAACACATTACCAACCATTCATATAAACCTTGTCTTGTCTTGAAGTTAGTCTTCTAGGTTCCTTATTTTTTAACTCATACCTAGTGGTATCTTGGTTTGAGATCCAACTTGGTGAAGCACTTGGCATGCTACAATTGATCTAGCAAGTTATCAATCCTAGGCAGAGGGTATCAATTGTTGAGGATGATATTATTCAAATCTTTGTAGTTGATACACATTTCCCAAGTCCCGTCATTCTTGGGTACTATGATGGTAGATGACCCACAAGGTGAGGTTCTTAGTTGAATTACTCCCTTCTTTAATATTTGTTGCAATTTTTTCTTCACTTCATCTACTTCTAGGATGGGTTTCCTATACAACCCAATGTTTGGCAATGGATATTTACGGAAACAATTGTATCTTGTTCTCTACTTCACTCTTAGGTGGCAACCCTTTAGGATATTGGAATAATTCCTTGCATTCTCATAGAATATCCTCCAACTAATGTTTTATCTTTTTAGTACATCCTTCTATAGATTCCTTTACCAATTCATATCCTATATGTTTCTCTCTTTAAAATAGTAATACAAACTTCCTAATTGAACTGATCAATTTCTTGGCTTGGTTATCACTTACCAGATATATCTTGGAATTACATTTATGTGCATTAACGATGCAGGGCTTCCTATCCTTGATCGAGATGTATTAGTTTTCTCTCCCCATGAATATTGCATCCCTCATATACATGTAGGCATTTCCAAATACTAAACCACATAATTCAAGTGGTACTACGTCTACCTCCACTTCATAAAGATAGTTTGCATTTATAGAAAATTTGATCTTACATTGCTTAGTGACCATGAGATTTTCATCCTTATTTACCCTTTCACAATGTATATGGGTGAACATGGTCATGAAATTACAATCTAAGTTTGCTAACCATATCTTCTACTATGATATTGGCCTATGAACTATAATTAAATAGAGCATCCATCTTTGTCTTCTTGACCCACATATTAACATGGAAGAGCATAGTCATCTCCTTCTCTTCCTTGGGATGGAGGATATTTAGATTGACCTTCTTTTTCATTGTAGTGTAGACAATCTTCTCATATACATCATATTTTATTTCTACGTAGTTTCTTTAATCCACAACTAACATGTTCTTCTTCTTGACATCCTTCTTGTGGCTCTTTGGATTCATCTCTAGTTTAATCTTCCAACACTTATATTCAGTGTGACCATCGATATTACAATAATTATGGTGTTTTTTCAGATTCTTGCATTAATGTGCAATGGATGTTATCTTCTTGACCTTTCCTTTCCATTTCTTCTCTCCATCCTTGAATAATCTTGGTGGTATTTTTTATTGGAACCACTTGGTTGTCCTTTATTCTTACCCTTATTCTCTAAATATTATGATTACAAACACAAGCATCATCAACTGTCTTCAATTTAAAGAGCATCAACTTCCTCCATAAATGACTACGTAGACAACCCAAATACTTGAGTATTACATCCAGGTTCTTGGGAGATATACACAACACAATGGCCATTTTTCTAAAGTTGATGGTGTATTGTTGCACACTCTTCCCTTTCTTATACTGGAATTAATTCCAATAGATCCATTAGTCCTCTCCATTCCCAATAGGGTAGAATAAAAAATTAATGAGAGTTTTAAAAACCTCCCACTTAGTTACTATGGTATCACCCTCTAGCCTAAGTGTCTCCATGTGACTTTCCCACCAATTTTGGGCATGGCCTTCTAAATTCAGTCTGACAAATTAAATATTTTTCTCTTCTCCTATGTTATGAACACTGAAATAAACTCCTAACTATTGCAACCATTGATTCAATTTAACAAAATCAATATCACCTTTGTAGGATTTAATGTCCACTTTCACTTCCACTTTAAATAGAGATTGAGAAGAAGTGATGGCACTAAAACTTGGTCTCTCTTTCTCTGGATATTTTTTGGACTCATTTTTTAGGTTCACTATCTCCAAATTTTCCATCCAATTCATATTCTGAGATAGAGCTACCAAAATCCTTGAAAGGTCCAAATTTGTTTTCTAAACATACCATGAGGGTGGGCATGTTGTGAGAGATGTTAACAAATTATTCTTTTATATTTGAAAATATCTTCTTTGACTCATCTTGTGGATTGTCACTACACTCATCCACCATGTCTAGGGTTTTAATACTTATTTCTTATGCCACTTCCTAGATCCTGTAACTTTCCACAAAAACCCCAAAGAAAGTTGCTCTAGTAATAATTTTATTTGTAAATGGTCATGGATATTCCATTGGAGCAATTATTCACAACAAATATTATAATATTTTGAAATCTATTATTATGTAGTGTATTAATTTATATATCAAATTTAATATCAATGGATTAATGCATGAAATTATGAAATAAAATGAAATTGAATTGAAAGAAGCTAAGAAAATAGTACACCATTCACACAATGAACACAATATGTACATTGGGAAAACCTAATACATGAAAACCTAATGTAATATTTGGAACAATGTTTTCTCCCTGATGGATTTCTAATTGCCTATAAAATATTAGAAATCTTTAAAAAGATCAAGAACTTGAAATTGTGGAGGCTCATGCATAATAAAATGAGAAAAATTATACTATGCCCAAGGATAATTGACCTCTTAAACTTGGAGTTTTTTCTCATTTGGAAAAACTTGTTATCCAAATACCTACATAAGGTTAGCTCTACAAGCATATATTCTTCTCAATATATTCAAAGGAAATATCCCATCCAACCTCACTTGTCATCATTCACATGGCATGCATAATACTCCTATAATACCTAGTCCTCTATTACACACTTCATTTCAGTAAAAGATTTAATGTAATTGCTTATTTTTCATTTTTTAATTCAATTTACAACTATGACGTAGAACTCATTAATCAATTACCTATTTCTACTCATTTGTCATCATACTCATCATCTACCTTTCATGAGGAGGATATGGTCATTGTATCTCATTTTCAAAACCATTCCACTAAAGCTCTAGCTTTCTCCCTCAAGAAGTTTAACAATTATTTTCACCACACTTTCAAACTATCATTATTTAATGTCTCACTCACACAAACAAGTCATGCACAATACATAGATTTATATAATTCACAACCAACTCTTTCTATTCCACTCCTATAATGGGATATATTACAAAATCCTTATCACAATAGCAACCAAATCCTGCATGAATTGTTCTTACAATAAATTGTTTATGCTTGTGTTGTTATTGTAATGAATGAGAGACTTGCATGTTTAAGAAACATTTCCACAACAAGAAGAATGATAGAAACATACTTGCTTTCATAACCTAGAGTTACAAGAGGAAAATCTATCTGAAAAAAGAAAAAGTGGATCTACATGAAGACATTCTTGGGTAGTGTGGTCATTGGTGGTGATATGTATAGATCCCTCAAGGAGGATGACATTAGCCATGGGATTATTCCTTTGACTAGTTACAATGATTTTTTGGGCATAATAGCCTCTGTGAAACTTAGTCTTTATGTGTTTTGGAGGGCCCTAATTCTTAAGGTTTCCTAGAATTAGTATTGGTGTTGTTAAAACTACCATTCTTATCATAGGCACATGCATTCTCACATTAGGAAGATCTTACTTAGTTACAAATACTAGGAGAATCTCATCACATCTCATCATCATTTTGCAATTCATGTAATTGAACTCTTGCTTCGAGAATACAATCCATGTCATTATTATTTTCCATTGAGATACAATGGTTGAATATTCACATCTTAGCCACTGGCATCCCAAACTATGAAGGAAATATTTTTGTACCTGAAAATATCCACATTAAAACCAGTGGTGTGAAGTTAGATGAAAATTCCTTGAAATTGTATCTTATATATAGTGGCGGTCTTACTAGTGACTTCAAGACTCAATATCAAATTGGACATTTACTTCTTCAAGAATATATGTTGAAAGAGCTTGGTGAAATTGAGACTTGTGTCACTAAACTTAAGAGAATATTAGAAATCCTATAAAATTGTAGACCAACTAATGAAGAGATGTTTTCTATAGACATATGTGATGAATGAGTCCATTTTAAATCAATTTCCTTAATATATGTGTTTACCACCAACAAACCAAGCACAATCACTCATGAATGTATGAATGTATGCATCTTGTCCAATGTCTTCCTTTTTCATTGTGCCTCCCTTACCTTAGAACATTCTTATCCCATGTTCCATCTACATCCTCTCTGTGGAGCAAGAGGCCTTGCCTTCTCATAAAAATATTGGATATCTTTCTTCAATTATTAATAATGTTCATCATGGAATATGATGGCAGTGAACAATAATAATATTAAAGATAAAGTAGCACATAAAAAAAAATTAATAGGGAAGAATAAATTCATTTTTTCTTCTAGATGAAGTTTAGAGTGCTTATTTGACACATAATAACTCCCATTTATATCTTGATCATAACAGTACATAACATCCTCCCACACAATATCATGGGATACTTCTCTAACTAGCTCCTACATAAACGTTGACATCTTGATGTGTTTTAAACCTTGAAATTAATCCACAAGAACATTCAATATTAACATTAACAACTTGCTTTGGTTGATCCCATAAGGATATTTCCCTAACATTTTATAATATTCCAAAGTCATATGTTAATGTTGTTATCGTATATATAGTGTTCTATGTTATTTATTACATTTTTAACATAATAAATAATGTTATTACTTTTAATATAAGTTATATATGTTGTAAGTTATATAATGTTACATTGAATTTTTTATATTATTTAAGTTCATATATCTATATCTATATCTAGTGGAATATCCATGACAATTCACAACCGATATTGGTATTAGACGAACTATTTTTGGGGTTTTCGTGGGAAGTTGCAGTATCTAGGAATTGCATAAAGTGTGAAAACCCTATCCATGGAAGATGAGGACAATAACAATCCATGGGATGAGAAGAAGAGATATGTTCAATGTTGGAAGCACAACTAGTTGAAATCCCTCACAACATGGCCATTCTCACAATGGCTCTAGATAACAAGTTTGGACCTTTTGGGGAGTTTGTTAGTTATAACTTGAAAGCTAGATCAGATGAGAAATTCAGAGATAATGAATACCTAGAAAAGGATTTGAAAAAGGGATAGAGAAAGAGATACCAAGTTCCAATGCCATCACTTATTCCTAATCTCTATTTAAAGTGGAAGAAAAAGTGGACATCAAACCCTACCAAAGTGACATTGATGTTGTTAGGTTGAATCAATGGTTGTAATAATTAGAGTTTTATTTTAGTGTTCATGAGATAGCAGAAGAGAAAAATATTTCATTTTCCTGATTAAAGTTAGAGGGCCATGCCCAAACTTTGTGGGAAATTCACACATAAATTATTAGGCTAGAAGGTGTCCCCAAATAACTAAGTGGAAAGTGTTTAAAACCCTCATTAAGTCCTAGTTCTACCTTATTGAGTATGAAGAGGACTATTGGATCCACTGGCATTACTTTCAGCAAAAGCTAAGCCAAAGTGTGCAAAACTATGTGACCACTCACTTCATAAAAATGCCCATTATGTTGGGTACATATCCCAAGGACTCAAATGTAATCCTTGAGTATTTTAGTGGTTTACAAAGTCATTTATGGAGGAAATTGATGCTCTTCAAACCTAGGATAGTTGATGAGGCACGTGTTAAAGAATAATATCTAGAGAATATGGGTAAGAATAAAGGACAACCAAGTGTTCCAAGTAGAAAGTACACCAAGATTCTTCTAAGGAGGGAAAGGACATGAAGACAACAACCATTGCACACTAGTGCAAAGATTCAAACAATAATTGTAACCATTGTAATATTGATAGTCACAATGAAGATAAGTGTTGGAAGTTACATCTAGATTTGAATCCAAAGAACCACAAGAAGGATGCCAAGAATAAGAGCATGCTAGCCATGGAATTAAGTAACCAAGTATAGAGAAATTTAGTTGTAGATGAAAAGATTGTATACACCACAATGTAGAAGGAGATGAATTTGAGTAGCCTCCATCCCAAGGAAGAGAAGGAGATGAATAAACTATTTCATATTAAGATCTAGGTCAAGAAAATAAAGGTGGATACTTTATTTGATTCTAGTTCATAGGCCAACCTCATAGTAGAAGATTTGGTCAACAAGCTTGGATTGGAAGTTCATGACCATCCTCACCCATATCAATTTTAGCTACATGTTAGCAAGCCATGTCATATGCATTTCAAGACATAAAACATATTGTCATGGATTTCCTGGATGATTTGGTCTCTTAGTCAAAGAGAAGGGATGGTCACCCAACCCATCTTTGTGTAATATTCAAAAGATGCCAATATTAAAGAATTCACTTGAATTCAAATAAGTGCATTCTTGTGTCATGTCCAGGTGATTGCTTNTTTGTTTCAATGTGTCTAAGTATAGGATCATGGGATACCCTTTCAAGGTTGAAGAACTAATTCAATTACCTACCCTGCATAATATTTCCCAACGTTGGAGCCTTCAAGGAAAGGAGATTTTTTTGTGAATATTTGTCGCTAAATATCAGTTGATGTTACAAAAAGTTTCATGCACCTTTTAAAAAAGGGAGTCCCATTTGTATGG
This sequence comes from Picea sitchensis, assembly GCA_010110895.2. Classification (NCBI taxonomy): domain Eukaryota; kingdom Viridiplantae; phylum Streptophyta; class Pinopsida; order Pinales; family Pinaceae; genus Picea; species Picea sitchensis. The sequence continues at coordinate 13,519 of SNQJ01S0234008.1, forward strand.
GATGATTATGCACAATAGTCATTTGATGCCTTGACAGGGACCCATTGTTTTCCCCTTTTCTTATTCCACCAGACTATAGCAAAGACTTCATGTTATACCTTTGATCCGGATTATTTTCGGCACGAAATGAGAGCGGAGATATAATAAAGAAATTCACAGAGATATCGCAGATATCCAATAATATAACATAAATGTATCAGAGATGCAACCATAAACACAGAGATACAGTAATACACGATTTCTATTAATGAAATAAATGTATAGAGACTGTAGAAATACAGAGTGAAAGACTCGCTAGAGTGGTGGCAGCTTATTTCTGAGAAGAGATGTGATGGCTACTCACATTCGCAAGAAGATCATTACAATGAGGCTTTGAAGGCATTTTTACAATAAGAAGGAATGCCCAAAATCCTAGACATCCAAAAACCTAACCCTAGGAGATGAAGCGCCAAAAGTCATGTGGGCCTCGTTTGGGTAAGT
>SNQJ01S0234010.1:0-13998 GCA_010110895.2 Picea sitchensis
AAACTCTTTAAATTTATCAAATACCTCATATTTCTTTCTAAGAAAATAAATCCATGTGTTCCTTGAGAAATCATCTATGAATGAAACATAATACATAGACTTACCTAGTGATGGAACAAGCACAGGTCCAAACACATCACTATTTATCAACTCTAAGATCCCCTTTTCTCTTGTAGCACCAGATGGGAATCTTACTCGATCCTATTTACCATATATGAAATGTTCATAGAAATCAAAATCCAGAGTGCAATTAGACATACCTTCAACCATGCCTTTACCATGTAGTGTTCGAAGGCCCTTTTCTCCAATATGCCCCAGTCTTTGATGCCACAACATGGTCTTCTTTTCAGGGACGATATTGCTCTTGTATTATTTATTTGTCTACTCAAGGACAACATAACTGTTACACCCATTAGTATAAGTGCTTCCCAAAAACTTGTACAGAGTTCCACACCGAACTCCCCTCATCAACGTCATTGCTCCTCATACCATCTCGCAAGTGTTCTTTCCAAATACAATATCCACTCCTACATCATCCAACTTGCTTATAGATATTAGGCTCCTGGAAAGTTTTGGAATGTGTAGAACCCCAGGGAGAGTTATAATCCTTCCATCTTTTAGCAACAACTTAACCCTTCCACGTCCCATGATTTTGGTTGTTGAGTCATCTCCTAGGAATACATCACCACCATCGTATTTTTAATATTCAGATAACCACTCCCTGTGAGGAGTCATATGGTATGATGCACCTGAGTCAATCAAACATACATCATGGTCTGCATGTGTACCTACAGATGCCATGTAAACATCACCTCCTTCTTCAGTGGAGGTTTTTTCCTCTATGGAAGAGGTACTATCATATCCCTTTGTTTTTTCAACCTTCTTAGACTTGTGATATTTCTTATAATGCCCTATTTTACCACACTTCCAACATTTCCTCAAATATTTTCCTGGAGACTTAGATCTACCTGTAGATTTATATCTCCCCCCCAAGGCTTACCAGGATTCTTGTCTTGGGTACGACCTCTTACAAATAAAGCATTTGTGCTATGATTGTCCATGCTTTTCCACCTCATCTCTTCAGATAACAAGGATGAAAATACATCCTCATACTTCAATGTAGATTGAGTTGTACTACCAATTGCTACAACCTGATTATCCCAAGAGTCTGGCAAAGAACACAAAAATTAATACACTTATCTTATTCTACAATCATAATATTAATAGAGACAAGTTGACTTACCATAGTATTAAAGGAATTTAGATGTTCTGTCACATAATATCCATATTCCATCCTAATATGATACAAATTATTTTGAAGAAACAACTTGTTTACCAGGGACTTTGATTGATACAAATTCCCCAACTTATCCCATAGTTACTTGGCTGTAGATTCTCCTGAGACATTCAACAACATCGAATCTGCCAGGCATAGTCGAATAGTACTCCTTGCTCTTCTATCCAACTTCTCTCAATCTTCCTTTTGACATACCAGTAGGTGGTATACTAGTATTTTGTGTACTAGTAGGTTGTGTACCAGTAGCCTGTGTGCTAGTAGATGATGTACTAGTAGGTTGTGTGCAAGGATCCACAATGATCCATTGTTCTTTGTCTACAAGAAGGTCCTCCATATTGAGCTTCCATAGCTCAATTTTTTTACCATTGAACTTCTCTATCTCGATTCTAGATGAGCTCACCATTCATATTTAGATACTCGAATATCCACTGCAAAAGCTCCCACTAAACCCTGTTTTATCACAGACCTAAGATAAACTTGATCTATCAAGACCAAGCCAAATCCTCAGCAACAAAGGCATCCCTTTGAAGCCAAAAATGAGCTCTAATACCACATGTAAGTTTTAAACCTGCGAAGTAAAGAAATGCATATAGATTCTTAAGCAAAACATAAATTAATCAATGGCTCATTCACATAGTACACAAAGATTTATATCGGAAACCCTCAACTGGGGAAAACCTTTCTTATATTCATTATATCAAATTTCACCATTCACCATACAATATATACAATGTTTTTAGGTATTCCGTAGATACCAAAACCCTAATCCCTTAATCCAGGATTAACTTAGAAAACCTCTAAAAATAGCAAAAACATAGAAGGATCGTTAGATGCAGTTGTTGAACTTGACGTGCCCACACACACACATGCAAAGAATATAACATACACCCAACAATGAGGTCCATCCTTTCTATGTTAGCATGAATATTCATGATATGAATTTTCACAATGCTATGTTGGATTCAGGAGCATCCCATAATCTGATTCCCAAGGTGGTCATGGACCAATTGAGTATGGACATCAAAAGGCCTTGCATAGACCTTTTCTCCTTTGATTCAAGGAAGGTGAAGTGCTTGGGCCTAATCAAATATCTGGTAGTATCTTTGTCTCAAATTCTAGAAAAAAATATGGTCATGGATGTGGTGGTTGCTAATATCCCTCCTAAATTTGGCATGTTGTTATCTAGGTCATGGGCTGCAAAGTTGAAAGGGACTTTGCAAATGGATACGCTATATGCCACTATCCCTGTTTTTGGTCAACATAGGAGGTTGTACAGGGAATTATTTCTCAAATCCATGGTCAGTAACAAAGCCCAACCAAACAACCATCCCATTTATTACATGGAAACTAAGATTGGTTCTTCTGTTTTCTTTAATGATATGAGTTTTGAAGAGGAGGTGCCAAAGATTGATATGAATATCAAAGACAAAATTGATCAACAAACAAAGGAAATTTCAGATCAACTAAACAATGCAGAAAAAGAAATGTGGAATACGAGATTTGATGGAGTTGTCAGCAGAGAAGGAGAAGGAGCTGGTGTGTAGATTAACCCCCCTAGATTGGCCACAAAACTTTGTTCTTACAAAATTTCTTTTGAGTGAAAACATAATATGGTTGAATATGAGGCATTAGTGTTGGGATTGAAGACTTTGAAAGAGATGGGTGCTAGAAAGATAGTTGTACATGGATATTCTGAGTTGATTATAAATCAGGTAAAGGGTATATATCAAGCAAAACATCCTAGATTGAGAGCATATAGGAATATAGTGCTTGATCTTCTTGAAGAATTTTTAGAATATAGTCTCTCAGTGATTCCAAGGGGCCATAATCAGATTATTGATGCTCTAGCTACTTCAACCTCAGTTTTCAAAATTCCAGTTTTTCCTAATAGAGGATATGAGATTGAGGTCAAGCACACACTAACAGTACCGGATAATATTAAGTATTGGCAGGTTTTTGAAGATGATAAAAAAATAGAAATTTTCCTTAAGATGGATGGTAAATTTGAAAATTTGAATATTGATGAGGAATATTGTTGTGAAGAAGAAGATGCAGTTGTGTTCGCAAATGATGGCTATTTCAAGAATCAGATTTCTGGTAAGGATATAATGCATCTGAAAACCAACATCATTCCCAAAGGCCTGGTCCCATTAGAATAACATTTTGGCAATAATGATGCAACCAAGAGTCCTAAAATTACTGCTAATAATGAAGATGTTGAAGATTGCAACATTGGGACTCAGGAAGATCCCAAGATCATCAAGCTATCCAAGACACTTAGCCCAAAGGTCAAGCAAAGGTATATCAATTTAATGAAAGAATTTCCTGATGTTTTTGCATGGAGCTATGAATCTCTAAAGTTCTACGATACTAAGGTGATTCAACATGTGATTCTAATCAAGGAGGATCACAAACCTTTGAAGCAGAAATTAAGAAGAATTAATCTTTTTTTGATGTCCTTGATTGAAAATGAGATAAAGAAGTTGTTTGAAGCCAAGATCATAGTGTCTTTGATATTTTCTAAGTGGGTGGAAAATATGGTACCTGTCATGAAGAAAAGTGGAGATATCAGGTTATGTGTGGACTTTCAGAATTTGAACAGGGCATATCTCAAGAACAATTACAAACTGCCTAAGATGGATCACATTATGTAGAAAGTGGTTGTTTCTCAAAAAATATCAATGCTGGATGGTTTCTCTGGGTATAATCAAATCATGGTACACCCTAATGATGAGGAAAAGACAACCTTTACAACACCACGGGGCACCTTCATGTATGTTAAAATGCCTTTTGGGCTCATGAATGTAGGAACAACTTTCCAAAGGGCTATGGATATAGCTTTTGCTGATGAGAAAGATAAATTACAAAAAGATGAACAAAATTTTGAGTGAGAGGCCTATATAATTCTATAACATGACATTGAGGGATTCCCCATTAAAGTATGATATGATGGAAAAACATGCATATGCACTGGTCAATGCCCTAAAGGAGTTTAGAGTTTATATCTTTCATTCCCATACCGTTGCTTATGTGCCTAGTAGTTATGTGTTGGTTATGGAGCCTGATTATCTTCCTTATTCAGAGGTATTTTGTTTTCAATCATGTTTATATCCCATGAAGACTTTACACCCTAGAAGTATGTACACTCTTCCATGCGAGGGAGTGCAGAGGGGGGTTACCCCCTCTGCGGGGTTCGAGGGGGATATCCCTCCGGCTCTGGGGGCAAGCGGGCCCCCGATGGAAAAATTACCTTGTAAATGTATATTGTGATTTCATTGTAAATCTAGATCATTCATTATAAGGTTGCAGATCTAACAATAGAAATTATGTTAGGGTTTTTTTTCTCTAGAAGGAAACCCTCTATTATGAGGGAAATGTATTGCGGCTATGCATTATGGCAAATATTGTATTTTGAGATAGGAGACTATGAGAGAAAGAAGAGGAATTTACAATGGTTTTGTTGTAGGTTGTATCCCTTCATATGCTGGATAATAATAAAGGAAGGACCTAGCAATTTCTCTGGTGGACGTAGCCCACACCGGGTGAACCACGTAAATCTGTCTCTCTATTGTATTGTGTATCTTTTGTGTTTTGGTTTCACATTTGTTTTATTTTATTGGTCCGCGATCCTGTTTTTATAACAACTAGTATTAGAGTGAAAGGTAACTCATAGGAAAGGAGGGTTCCTGGTTCGAGTGGGAGCAATGGTGGAAGATGGAAATTTTAGGGTCGAGAAATTTACAGCCAAAACTACTAGTTATGGAAGATGTAGATGGAAGATTATTTATATTAGAAGGATCTATTCCTACCATTGGGCAGAGTAGAAAAGAATCTGACGGCCGTGAAGGAAGAAGAATGGGAGATTCTTGACAGAAAGGGTCTAGGAACGATACGACTGAGCCTGGAAGCATCGGTGGCTTTCAATATTTCGAAAGAAAAGACAACGAAGGCTTTGATGGATGAATTGGCTAAATTGTATGAAAAACCCTCGACATCCAATAAGGTATTTCTAATGAAGAGATTATTTCATATGAAGATGTCAGAAGGTGGATCTATTGCAGATCATTTAAATGATTTTAATATGGTTACTAATCAACTAAGTTATGTAAAAGTGGAATTTGATGATGAGGTCAGGGCTCTTCTAATATTTTTCTCATTGCTAGAAAGATGGAACGGATTGGTCATGGTTGTAAGTAACTCTGTCTCAAGTTCAAATACTTTAAAATTTGATGATGTTGTTGGTGTTATCCTTAGTGAGGAAATGTGATGGAAAAACATAGGTGAGACATCAGGTAATGCATTGAACATGGAGAACAGGGGAAGACAAAAGGATAGAGGAAATGGCCCAGGGAACCATGGTAATTCTAGGAAGGGAATATCCAAATCTAGACTTGGAAAGATAGTGTTGGAATTGTGGGAAGAAAGGACATCTAAAGAAAGACTGCAAAGCTCCAAAGAAACAAAGAGATGGACATCAAGAAGCAAATGTAACAGGTGATGTGTTACAAGATGCTTTGATTCTTTCTGTAGATGATATTTTGGAGTCTTGGGTAGTATATTCAGGAGCTTCTTTTCATTCCACACCCCATAGGAAACATTTTCTAGATTATATTCAAAGTGATTTTGGACAGGTTCATTTGGGTGATGATGCACCATGAAAAATTGTTGGAATGGGAAAGGTAAAAATAAAGTAACACAATGGAAACCAATGGTTGTTGAAAGAGGTAAGACATGTTCCAGATTTAAGAAAAAATCTAATTTCAAAAGGGAAGTTGGCAAGTGAAGGTTGTATGTCCATATTTACAGATAAGACATGGAAGGTCATCAAAGGATCATTGGTGATAGAAAAAGGAGAGAAGGTAGGTACATTGTATTTATGTACTAATAATACTGACTCTTCTATCTCTTTAGATTTTACAAGAGTGGATACAACACTATGGAATCATAGGTTGGGACACATGAGTGAGAAGGGAATGCATATACTTCAAAAAATAAATTTGTTGCCAGATCTTAAGCAAATTGATTTGGACTTCTGTGAGCATTGTGTTTATGGAAAACATAAGAGAGTCAGATTTATCAGAGTCAGAAAAGAAAAGAAGAATGAAAGGTTAGAGCTTGTGCATACAGATGTATAAGGACCAGCTCAAGTATCATCTCTTGTTGGCTCTCGTTATTATGTTACTTTTATTGATGATGCAACTAGAAAAACTTGGGTTTATTGCATTTGACAAAAATATGATGTTTTTGATACTTTTAAGAAATGGAAAGCTTTGGTTGAGAATGATACAGGAAAAAGTTTGAAGTGTCTCAGATCAAATTATGGAGGTGAATATTGCAGCAAGGATTTTGATGATTACTATTCATACGATGGGATTAGTAGAGAAAAGACAGTTCCAAAAACACCACTAGAAAATGGTGTGTCAGAAAGGATGAACATGACAATCATGGAGCATGCAAGGAGTATGAGATTGCATGCTAGTTTTCCCTTATAGTTCTGGGCATATGATGTAGATAATGTTGTTTACTTAATAAAAAGATGACCTTCAAGCTCTTTGGATGGTAGAATTCCAGAGGAGGAATGGATAGGAGAAAAAGTAAACTATTATTTTTTGAAAAATTTCGGTTGTGAAGCATTTGTCCATATTGATAAAGAAAATAGAAAAAATCTTGAGGAAAAATCCAAGAAGTGTACCTTTATTGGATACTGTATTAATGATTTTGGTTATCGCTTATGGAATTATGAAAATAATAAAATCATTAGGAGTACAGATGTCATATTCAATGAGAAAATCATGTACAAATATCAGTTGCAGGGAAAGAAACGAGAAAAAGAAAAACTTGAATACATAGTGATTGATGAGATCACTGAAAAAGAAATTCCAAAGGAAACAAAAAATCAAAATGTACAACAACAGGAGAAGAAGGTACATCAAACACCTGCAAGTGTTGTTATAAAATCTACCAGGTTAAGTATACCCCCTGGACGATTTTATCCTTCGTTGTATTGTTTATTGTTGATTGATTCTGGTGAACCATAATGTTATGAAGAGGCAATGCAAGTAGAAACCAAAAATAAGTGGGAGCAAGGCATGAAAGAGGAAATGCATTCCTTGGTAAATAACCATACTTGGGACTTGGTTTAGTTTCCTGCAGGAAAAAGATCATTGCAGAATAAATGGGTTTACAGGTTGAAGGAAGAAGATGGAGGAATAAAGTGGTACAAGGATAGACTTGTTGTAAAGGGGTTTTCACAAAAGAAAGGTATAGATTTTGATGAAATATTTTCTCATGTTGTTAAAATGAATTCAGTTAGGACTATTTTAAGTCTTGTGGCAGTAGAATATTTTCTTCTTGAACAATTAGATGTTAAAACAAATTTTCTCCATGGTGATTTGGAGGAAGAGATTTATATGTCGCAACCATAGGGGTATGAGGTCAAAGGGAAGGAGAATTTGGTATGCAGGTTGAAGAAGAGCTTGTATGGCCTAAAGAAATCTCCAAAGAAGTGGTATTTGAAGTTTGACAAGTTTATGACAAAACAAGATTATAGTAGATGTCATTTAGATCACTGTGTTTATTTCAAAAAGATAGAAAATGGAAGCTATATTATCTTGCAATTGTATGTAGATGGAATTATTATTGCAGGGTATAATATGCAGGATATAAATGTGCTCAAGAATAAATTAGCTAATTCATTTGTGATGAAGGATTTGGGTGCTTCAAAGAAAATCCTTGGTATGAGAATAACAAGAGACACGAAAAATCACAAATTGACATTGTCTCAGGGTGAGTACATAGAGAAGGTGTTGGAGAGGTTTAGAACGCAGAATGAAAAACCAATTAGTACACCTTTAGCCATCCATTTAAAATTAATTAAGGAAATTTGTCCCAAGAAACAAAAGGATATAGAATACATGTGCAGGGTCCCTTATTCATCAGTAGTTGGCAACTTGATGTATGCGATGGTTTACACAAGACCAAATATTTCACATGCAGTGGGAGTTGTGAGCAGGTATATGAAAAATACAGGTAAAGAACATTGGGAAGAAATAAAGTGGATTCTTAGGTATTTGAGAGGTACCGCTACTCGTGCATTATGTTATGGAGGTTCAAACAATTTTCTATAGGGATATGTTGATTCAGATATGGCAGGTGATAAAGACAGCAGGAGGAGCACCAAAGGGTATGTTTTTACTATATGTGGAACAACCGTAAGTTGGATTTTGAAACTGCAAAAGTTTGTTTCACTTTCAACAATAGAGACAAAGTATGCTGCTGCTACAAAGGCTAGTAAAGAGATGATTTGGTTATAGAGGTTTATGGAGGAATTGGGAAAGAAGCAGGAGAATAGCAGGTTGTACTGTGACAGTGAGAGTGCCATTCATCTTGAAAATAAATCAGCCTTCCATTTGAATACTAAGAATATACAATTGAGGTACCACTTCATACGATCCGCCTTGGAATATGGACATTTAAATTTGGAAAAGATACACACTAGCCATAATCTTGCAGATATGTTAACAAAGGGAGTAACCAGGGAGAAACTAAGTTCCTTCTTAGTTTCAGTTGGTCTTCAAGAATGAAGATGAAGATGAGAAAATTTCCAGGTCCAAGAAAGTTCAGTGTCTATCATATACAACAACAGTGGAGTTGTTGAGATCCATCTCCAAGTGGGAGATTGTTGGTTATGGAGCCTGATTATCTTCCTCATTTAGAGGTCTTTTGTTTTCAGGATCGTGTTTATACCCCATGAAGACTTTACACCCAAAAGTATGTACACTCTTCATGAAGTATTTACAGAGGGTTATCCCCTACATTGCCAAGTCTGAGGAAAGTAGGCCCCCAGGAAGGGTGAGGAGGCAAAGCTGAAGGGAAAAATTGCCTTGTAAATGTGAAGGGAAAATTGCCTTGTAAATGTATATTGTAATTTAATTGTAAATATGGACCATTCATTATAAGGTCGCGGATCTAATGGTAGAAATTATGTTAGGTGTTTTTTCCCTAGAAGGAAACCCTCTGTTATGAGGGAAATGTATTGTGTCTATGCATTATGGTGAATATTGTATTCTGAGATAGGAGACTGCTAGAGAAAGAAGAGGAAGTTACAATGGGTTTGTTGTAGGTTGTATACCTTCATATGCTGGATAATAATAAATGAAGGACCTAGAAATTTCTCTGGTGGACGTATCCCACATTGGGTGAACCATGTAAATATGTGTCTCTATTGTATTGTGTATCTTCTATGTTTTGGTTCCGCATTTGTTTTATTTTATTGCTTCGCGATCCTATTTTTCTAACATTCTGTGAAGGACATTTTGACTCAGCCTGATCCTGAGGGTAAAAGGGGAAAGTGGATAGTTGTGTTGTTTGAGTATGACCTCAAGATCAAACCTATAAATTTGATAAAAGGGAAAGGACTTGTAAAGCTGAAGGAACAGTCAAATTGTGAGCTCTTGGGAATTATTTTCATTGCTGATTTGTCAGCAGATTCAAAAGAATAAAGGGTACCTCAAGTATCCCCAAAATTCATTGACTCCTCATGGTATGCTGACATTATTTATGTGTTGAGAAATTTGCAGGCTCCTCTTGAATTGAGCAAAACCAAGGCTAGGTTTTTGCAGCTAAAAGAAACAAAGTTTTGTATTCTAAACCAATCTTTGTATTAGAAGGATCTAGGTGGGATCTTGCTGAGTTTTTTGATGGAGGAAGAAGTAGAAAAAACCATCAGAGAGTTTCATAAAGGTGATTGTGGAGGGAACCATTATTGGAAAACTACTGTGCACAAGATACTGAGGGCTAGTTTCTATTGGCCTAGCATTTTTTTGAGGTTTACAAAGAAGTTTCAAGATGTCATAAATGCAAAATTTTTGATGGAAAAAGAAAACTGCATCCTTTTCCCTTGAAGCCTATCTCTGTTGAATAACCTTTTAGACAATGGGACCTTGATTTCATAGGATAAATTTATCCACAATCCTCATATCAACACAAGTGGATACTGATAGCCACATATTACTTCACCAAGTGGATTGAGGCAGCCCCCACAAGGCAAGCCACAGATACTGTTATCATTTAGTTTTCGAAAAACAATATTTTGTCTAGATTTGGTTGTCCAATCAAAATCATTACAAACAATGCAACAACATTTAAGTCTAAAACGATGGAATTTTTTTTGCAGTGATTACAATATAATGTTGATTAAGGTTGGTTTTCATTGATGTCAACCCTTGAAGAAAGCTCGGTAGCACAAAGGTTTGGGTAATGGACCCAAGTTTGTTTGATGTAAAGATGACTCATTATTGTCTTTTCATGGTTGATAATAAGTACAAATGAATGAACTCCAAATTTGTTCTCTTATGGTGAAAGCACTCACGAGAAGACGCTTTGTAGATTGAGTTATCCTAGAAGTATGGTTATAGAACCCATGATTATTTGTGGAATAATGAAATGAAGGTCAGTGAATTTGTTAGTGAAACTATCCTATATGGATAGTTCTTGTCATGCCATTTCCGGTGGTATGTGGAACGTCAAATAAGTCCTCACGGTTAGAGCATTATGGCCATGAGAAGTTGGAGAACCCAGGTTTGGGTAATGGACCCAAGTTTGTTTGATGGATAATGGTATGAGTTTTGATATATTTTTAGGTAATACTATTCCATATGGATAGTGCATGTCATTCCATTTATGGTGGTATGTGGAACGTCACATAACTCCTCATGGTTTGAGAGTTATGGCCTTACGAAGTTGGAGGACCCTCATATGTCATATAGAATCCCCAAAAGGTCAAAGTAGTCAAAGTGGTTTAAGATATTTTAGTAAGACCAAATGTGTTGGTTAGAGTACATTCTTTATTATTCTGTGTAACAGTTTCAGATTGATTCAACAAATATTCCATGCGGGGCACACTCTACAAGGTCGCTCTCTAGAATAAGCAAGAATTCAACAAGGTATGGCATTTTTAATATAAATCCTTTTCCGAGAGGTTCCAAGTAGTGACACCTAGAGGAATTGCATAAAAAAAACTAAAGAACATTCTATATCAGTTTCAAATATTGATTCATTGCAGGTACACAATTATGATTATTTCAAGGAGAAGAAGGTACATAAAACACCTGCAACTGTGGTTATAAAATCTACCAGGTTAAGTATACCCCCTGAACGATTCTATCCTTCGTTGTATTGTTTATTGTTGATTGATTATGGTGAACCCGAATGTTATGAAGAGGCAATGCAGGTAGAAACCAAAAATAAGTGGGAGCAAGGAATGAAAAAGGAAATGGATTCCTTGGTAAATAACCATACTTGGGACTTGGTTCAGTTGCCTGCAGGAAAAGGAGCATTGCAGAATAAAAGGGTTTACAAGTTGAAGGAAGAAGAAGGAGGAATAATGCGGTACAAGGATAGAATTGTTGTAAAGGGGTTTTCACAAAAGAAAGGTATATATTTTGATGAAATATTTTCTCCTGTTGTTAAAATGAATTCAATTAGGACTATTTTAAGTCTTGTGGCAGTAGAATATTTTCTTCTTGAACAATTAGATGTTAAAACAAATTTTCTCCATGGAGATTTGGAGGAAGAGATTTATATGTCGCAACCATAGGGGTATGAGGTCAAAGGGAAGGATAATTTGGTATGCAGGTTGAAGAAGAGATTGTATGGCCTAAAGAAAGCTCCAAGGAAGTGGTATTTGAAGTTTGATAGGTTTACGACAAAACAAGATTATAGTAGATATCATTCTGATCACTGTGTTTATTTCAAAAACCTAGAAAATGGAAGCTATATTATCTTGCAATTTTATGTAGATGGAATTATTATTGCATGGTATAATATATAGGATATAAATTATCTCAATAAGAAATTAGCTAATTCATTTGCGATGAAGGATTTGGGTGCTTCAAAGAAAATCCTTGGTATGAGAATAACAAGAGACATGAAAAATCACAAATTGACATTGTCTTAGGGTGAGTACATAGAGAAGGTGTTGGAGAGGTTTAGAGTGCAGAATGTAAAACCAATTAGTCAACCTTTAGCCATCCATTTAAAATTAACTAAGGAAATGTGTCCCAAGACATAGAAGGATATAGAATACATGTCCAAGGTCCCTTATTCATCAATAGTTGGTAGCTTGATGTATGCGATGGTTTTCACAAGACCAAATATTGCACATGCAGTGGGAGTTGTGAGAAAGTATATGAAAAATCCAAGTAAAGAACATTGGGAAGCAGTAAAGTGGATTCTTAGGTATTTGAGAGGTACTGCTACTCATGCATTATGTTTTGGAGGTTTAGACACTTTTCTACAGGGATATGTTGATTCAGATATGGAAGGTGATAAAGACAGCAGGAGGAGCACCAAAGGGTATTTTTTTACTATATGTGGAACAACAGTAAGTTGGATTTCAAAACTGCAAAATTTTATTTCACTTTCAACAATAGAGGCATAGTATGTTGCTACTACATAGGCTAGTAAAGAGATGATTTGGTTATAGAGGTTTATGGAGGAATTGGGAAAGAAGCAGGAGAATAGCAGGTTGTACTGTGACAGTGAGAGTGTCATTCATCTTGAAAATAAATTAGCCTTCCATTTGAAGTCTAAGCATATACAATTGAGTTACCACTTCATACGATCCACCTTGGAATATGGACATTTGAAGTTGGAAAAGATACACACTAGCCAGAATCCTGCAGATATGTTAACAAAGGGAGTAACTAGGGAGAAACTAAGTTCCTTCTTGGTTTCAGTTGGTCTTCAAGAATGAAGATGAAGATGAGAAAATTTCCAGGTCCAAGAAAGTTCAATGTCTAGCATATACAACAACAATGGAGTTGTTGAGATCCGTCTCCAAGTGGGAGATTGTTGGTTATGGAGCCTGATTATCTTCCTCATTCATAGGTCTTTTGTTTTCAACCGTGTTTATACCCCATGAAGACTTTACACCCCAAAAGTATGTACACTCTTCCATGGGGGGGGGTACAGAGGGGGGTTACCCCCTCTGTGGGGTCCAGGGGAAAGTATGCCCCTAGAAGGGGTTTGGGGGGAAATCCCTCGAAGGAAAAATTGCCTTATAAATGTATATTGTAATTTAATTGTAAATCTGGACCGTTCATTATAAGGTCGCGGATCTAACGGTAGAAATTATGTTAGGTGTTTTTTCCCTAGAAGGAAACCCTCTGTTATGAGGGAAATGTATTGTGTCTATGCATTATGGAGAATATTGTATTCTGAGATAGGAGACTGTTAGAGAAAGAAGAGGAAGTTACAACAAGTTTGTTGTAGGTTGTATCCCTTCACATGTTGGATAATAATAAATGAAGGACCTGGCAATTTCTCTAGTGGACGTAGCCCACACTGGGTGAACCATGTAAATATGTGTCTCTATAGTATTGTGTATCTTCTGTGTTTTGGTTCCACATTTGTTTTACATTATTGCTTCACGATCCTATTTTTCTAACATTCTGTGAAGGACATTTTGACTCAGCCTGATCTTGGGGGTAAAAGGGGCAACTGGATAGCTGTGTTTTTGGAGTATGACCTCAGGATCAAACCTATAAATTTGAGAAAAGGGAAGGGACTTGTAAAGATGATGGCACAATCAAATTGTGAGCTCTTGGGAATTATTTTCATTGTTGATTTGTCAGGAGATTCAAAAGAAGAAAGGGTCCCTCAAGTATCCCAAAAATTCATTGACTCCTCATGGTATGCTG
>SNQJ01S0234011.1:0-13998 GCA_010110895.2 Picea sitchensis
CACATCCCCTCTCAGCAGTTCTGTAATATAAATTCATAATGTTATTTACATTTTCATCATGCTTTAGCATGGTAATTCCTGTATTAGGATTAATTACAAATTTGGGGGAAACAGGGTGTTACAGAGAGAATAAGAAAACCATGTATGCAAGTTGAGGGAATGCAAGTTGAGGGAATGTTATTGTAAATCCCTAAAACACACATTTACTAGGTGTTCAAGACAAAAAGAGGAAGAGGTGGGTGCATATATCTAAAATCTAAGATTTCAATGGGTAGGGAGGAAAGTTTCCAAGATACATAGGTATAATATGGAATCCATGGTTGCATGCATAATTGACTACATAATAATAAAACAAGCATGCAAAAATATGTAGCTTGTAGTTATGTTTTCCTTTTCTATTTTCTAGTAATTGTCAGACGTTGTTTTTCATTCATTGATCCAGTGTATTTTACAATTAAAACAAATATATTGACATTGGTCATAACTAAAAAATAACTATCAATTGGGTCTATCTTGGGTATTTTAGAGGAGAAACATTATCCTCCAAACCCATTATCAATTCCCACAAGTGATATGTTGAACTCTTAATGAATATATAATTGTATTGGCCTTGAGCTCTAAAGACTCTAGTTTACAATAGAACCATCCTTGAAATGGGAGGAAGTGACTAATGGGTTTCCCAGGGATATGTATTCAATGAAAAAAATACAAAATAACCACCAAGAAACATTATCTAAATATACAACATGCACATATATGGTTGCTAAATTTGATCGATTTTGTCAAAATGTTGCATGGTGGCCATTATTTACTATGGGAGTCTTGTATTTGTTGAATAGTTTGTATGCAAAAAGTAGATATAATACCATGAAAGAAACAATCACAACCATGGTTATGAGCACAAATAATATTTTTCTTTATCTCTTGAAGTCTTGCATTTCCTACAAATTAAATATCATTTAGAGTATATATGATACATGCACTTGAAAAATATAATGAACCAAATTGTAGGTTATCAAGAAAAAAATATGATTGTTCAAAAAATCAAGCAGATCCGAGGTATGTAGATTGTTTTCCTGAAATAACATAGATCACTTACCTTTATGACCCTTGAATCTCATTTTGCATTGAGGTTAGACTTGGTTATCCTCACTCTGCCTATACTCATAGCATGATCCAAATTTTATTAGCAGAACGAAATGAACATAGATTATTATTATTATTAACAATAAACAATAACATCCACCGCGCGATGATACTTGGCCCTTTATTAAGGCGCTTTTATTGTTGGAGAGGTTCGGCTTTCGATTCCTGCTAACTTCACAAAATTTTGCAATGATCCACGAACCAGTAACCAAGTGCCATGTGGCAGACCATGTTTGGGCCACGTGGCACCACAACCTTTGCCAAAAACTTGCCACTTTTCAAAACAATATTCGCCCATGTGTCGGCATACTACCCATTCACCAACTCCTTTCTACCATGTGTCCACTGACCGTACCTGCCACCTGTATGAGCGTGCCACCCTTATAGTGGTGACATGTGTCACCCTTTCAGTGGTGATCACCATTGAAAGGGTGACACGTGTCACCTCTGGGTTGATCCACATTAGTTGTATGACCTACCCATTGTGCCTCTGCCACCTCAGTCTGATGATGTCAGCATGACATCATGCTGACATCAACATTGAGTTTTGACAGTTTACCTGTTTGACTTTTTCCCTATTTGGCAAAGCGATCAGAGTGTGATAACTCTCGCATACAGCGTTAGTTTGAGGAAGTAAATATATGGCCAGAATCAGTGCGACGAGCTAGGCACAATGGAATTGGTTTCGTCCGATTCCGAGAACTTTCATTTTTGAGCCTTTTTTGGACCTGAGAAGCCTCCTGGATCCGATTCTAGATCAAGGCCCAACATGTAGTCAATTGAGATGGGTTCCCAAGGCCTGTCAGGAGTAGGTAGAGGGGTGTACAAACCTTGTTTCTTAGTGGCCGATTTTGCAATAGCGCAGGCAGTGCAGGACCTGATATACTTGCTGGCATCATGTCAAAATTTCGGCTAGTAGAAATGTTTCTACAACACTGCCACTGTCTTTTCTACGCCGAAGTGTCCTACCACCCGACTGTAGTGGGATTCCCAAATCAGTTTCAGTCTCTCACTTGATGGAACATAGAGATGGCCCAGATGGCACAACAGATCATCCTGAAGATGGAAATTAGTGACAACTATGTTTGTTCCCAACATCTAGTAGGTGGTGGTGAAGTCAGGATATTTCTCATAGAGGTGGGGCCATTCGGAGGTCTCGTGGCCACAATAGTCTAGCACCGTGGTGAGTGCTACGACTGGACGTTGGTTGAGGCAATCAACGACGCAATTGGTACTTCATGTTTTATACTTGATGTTGAGGTGAAACTGTTGTAAGTATGTGGACCACCTCTGATGGCAGTCATTCTAAAATTTTCCTTGTGTCTGAATGAACTACAACGACTTATGATCAACGTGGATGATTGTCTTCTTCCCGAGAATGTAATTCCTCCACCAGCGGCAAGCTTGCACAATGGATTACATTTCTTTGTCATAATTAGGGTACTTAAGAACGACATCTGATAGTGTCTCACTATAATAGGCCACGGGGTGGCCATGCTGAGTGAGTACTATTCCCACAACATAGTTGGAAGCAGTTGTCTTGATATCAAAGGGTTGTTGCAGGTCGGGTAATGAAAGCATTGGGGTTGAGAACAAGCGTTGCTTCAAATCATCAAACGCTTGTTGTTGGGATAGCCCCCACATGAACTTTTCCTTACCACCACCTTTGGTTACTTGGTTGGGGGACCATGCAATATGGGAGAATCCCAACATGAACCGATGATAGAAATTGGCAAGCACTAAGAATATCTGAAGCTCATTGAGCGTGGTTGGGGCTGGCTAGTCTTGGATGACATGGATCTTGGCTGGATCCACATGCACACCATGCTCATTCACAATGTAGCCTAGGTATTGGACCCTATCCATGCTGAAGGAGCATTTTTCCAAGTTGTCATATAGCTTGTGCTGCCGCAAAGTGTGTAGAACATGTTGAATATGTTGCAAGTGTTCCGCTCAATTTTTTTTGTAGATGAGGATGTCATCCAGATACACCACTACAAAAGAATTGGTGAAAGGCTGTAATATATCGTCCATCATCCTCATGAAAGTTGTTAGGGCATTTTTCAAACCAAAGGGCACTACCAACCATTCAAAAAGACCTTCTTTTGACTTGAAGGTAGTCTTCCATACATTTGTCTACTCTATTGGGACCTAATGGTATTCAGACTTTAGATCACTCTTAAAGAAGTATTTGGCCTCCTTGATCTGATCAAGGAGACAATCAATTTGGGGAATTGGGTATCGGTTCTTGACTGTGATTTTATTTAGGGCTCAGTAATCAATGCAGAGTCACCATGTCCCATCTTTCTTCTGTACAAACACGATTGGGCTTCCACAAGGTGATGAGTTGGGTTGGATGTGCCCCTTTGGGAATAGTTCTTGGATCTGACACTTGATCTCCTCAGTTTATAATAGAGAGCGACGATAGACTGACCCATTGGGTAGCGCTGCGTCGGGGGTCATATCGATGGAATGCTTGACCTAACAGTACAAAGGTACCCCAATAGGTGAGGAGAAGATGTCTTTGTATTCTTCCATGACCTTATCCACTTGCTTATGCTACATGGAGAAGTCGGCCCCAGAGGCCATGGATGCGGATGCAGTATTTCTCTCACTCAGAGAGCGAATCACGAAGAAGACAAACTTCCTGATATGAGAGATGACCTTCCTGCATTGCTTGGTAGAGATCAAGGAAATGGAACTAGGTGGGACTACCTCGGGTATCCTATACAATTTTCTATCCAAAGTAATAATAACATTGTGAGGCCTAGACTCATATACAACATGACGTTTCCATAAATAAGGTTGGACCAAAATAACATCACAAACTTCAAGGGGAGAAACATCACACAATACCTCATTTTTGAAGGGATTGATGTCATAGGACATGCGACATTGTTGGCTGACGCGAAGTTTGCTTCCTTGGCGGAGCCATCCAATGATGTAGGGTTGCGGGTGCGGCCTTGTCGACAGGGACAATTGCTTGATGACCTCCGCTGAGATGAGGTTCTTCTGGATAACACTATCATCAATGAAGTGCAGTGGGCTGCCTTTCACCCACCTCTGTTAATGAAAGAGGTTCTCGCCTTCCTTTGGCTCATCAGGTTCATCTGGCTAAATCTTGGTGGTAGAAACGGTGGCACTGGGTTCTGTTTCAATGATCTGTCTCCCCTTTTCTCATTCTGACTCAAAGTCAGAACCCACATATGATTCATAGGATTTCACCTCAGCCACCAATGACTACTTTGAGCGACAATCAACAGTGTTATGCTAGGGGATCTTATGGAAGTCGCACCACTTCTCAGTATCTTTATTCGTCTTTCCATTTTCCTTCTTTGTTTGTGCCTTAGACTAGTTGTCTTGAGGTTATCCATCTTTGCTCTACCCTTTGTTCTACGGGTTGGGGATGCTCTTGCCCTACTTCTATTGTGAGGGGTTCCCAAACCCAAACTTTTGGATCTTTTGTTTAAGCTTTTGCTCGATTTTGACAGCATATCGATAGGTTGTGCCCAAGGAAAAGATGTCTAGAAACTCCATTTCTGCCTGGATGTATCTATGCATACCACCACGGTACTTGAGCATAATATGTCGTTGATAATCTTTGATACCCAACTTGGTGCGCAAGGTATGGAAGATATTTGTGAACTCTGGCACTGCTTGGTCCCTTTCCTGCCGTAGTTTGGTCCATTTTGTATACAGGTCGTCATAACTTCCAACGAGGTAGTATTGTTCCTTAATATCATCCCTAAAGGACTCCCAAGTGAGTGTGATTGTGAATAATGAGTGTTCCTTTGTTTCCTTTTTCTCACAGAAAGTCTTCCACCAATCTTTTACATGGGGAACAACTTTGAGGAGTGCAAAAGTAATCTTTTCTCTATTCGAAAAGTTATGGACAAAAAAATACCCTTCTAGCAGATTCAACCATTTGTCTACACCATCTACGTCTATCTAATATAGGAATATCAAAGTTGATATGTACCTTGAAGGGTTTGGTGCCTCCGCTCGAGGAAGATGTGTAACCTGTTGGTAGTCGTCGAAGGATTTGTGCAAAATTATCTATCATCTCGTTCCTCTGTTGCGTGAGGGATTCCTCGAGAAACAGTTTGAAAGGATCTCCCGTCCCGTTATCTTTATTTTCTCCCACCATGGAAGGTCGCTTAGGCATGTGAGATATTTTTTCCTTAAGAGAAACAAGCTCGAGACCCAACTCTTTGTACCCTAATTTCATCGGGGACATGCACGAAGAATGATAAGGAGCAGACCTCTCTAATACCATTGATCTAGATTTTATTAGCACAATGAAATGAACAAAAAATGTTATTATTATGAACACAGAGACACAATGAACAATAACAAATATACATTAAAACTAACTTCTATTCAATAAATAAAAATGTTGAAATTGTAATATGCAGACTAAAAACAAGCTTCTTAGAATGGTAGCGACTTATCTCTTAGAAGAGATGTGATGGTTGTGCTCATTCGCAAGAAGATGAGTACAATGAGGCTTTGAAATCCTTTTTACAATAAACATGAATGTCAAAACCCTAGACATCCAAAACCCTAACCCTAGGAGATGAAGCACCAAAAGTCATGTGGGCCCCATTGGGGTAAGTTGGTACATCAACTTCCCGGGGTCGTAACTTTTGCATACGAACTCTGTATTAGGCGCACGATAGCCCATTGGAAAGTTTTGTTCGAGGAATACACATTATGTCATCAAAATTTGAATTCATATATAATTTGACTATGGCAAGCACTACAAATGTTGTTTAGGGCCTCAAAACGGCCCCAAAAGTTTAGGACTAAAAAACTAGGAAAAAACTGCCAAACTAAAAAAACGCTAAGATGAGCCAGTTAGAATAGGTGGGTGGCCATCAATATCCACCTGGATCATAGCAAGTCCTGCATATTGGGAATGCACATTCATTTCAAGCAACAAAAATCTCCCCATCCACTATGAGATCAACACCATGACTACAAATATGGAAAATGTGTGCACTTAAATGATGTAGAGGCTTAGGGTACAAAATACCCACAATAATCTTGTTAGTTGTATTGTGGTTATTTGAATTCAACAACACAATAATATTTTTATTTGTAGTGCTATGAAACGGAAAACACAATGCCATTTAAAATTAATCACATGGTTTTGTACTAGATCCACATGCAATTATCTAGAATAAGACAATGCTAGAATTATTATTCATAACATTGGATCCAAATATGAGATTGGCAACACGATACTCTCTCCAACTCCAAAAACTACTAGCAATAGGAATGGTTAACTAACTAACAAACAAAATACTATACTTAGAGGCAAACACAAGACTAGATTTTTATCTTGACAAACCTTGCTGGTTTGAATCAACTCACTATCAAAACATCCCTATAGAATTAAGAAGCACAAATCATGCAAAGCGAATAAAGGATAAGTTTGATACTTGTACAATATCCACATGATATTACAGAGAATAAAAACAATGCAAGCATGATACAAAATATGACATTTTCTTATTAAGCAACATATAATACACAAAGGGCACAAATCTAGATGGATCCATTAATTAGTACTAAAATGTCACATTTAGGGGCTCTAGTTATCAAGGGGGTATTGAATTAGGGACAATACACTTACACCCACTTCTCCTTCAAGCTTGATGAATGCAAGTTGATTTATGTTGTAAGAACCAACAACTAGGTCATCATTGGTCTCCATTGATATTAGTCTTTAGAAAAAGTTGGAATCTTGATCATCTATTGGATGTAAATTGAATTCTAGATGGAAAAAAAATTCTACTTTTATTTTTAGCACAAGGAAACACATGTGTCCTTGTCTAATCTTCATCCCATTTCAACTCACAATCCATTTTGGGGCAGTATTGCAGTAATTAAAAAAACATGAATTTTATTAAGTTTCCTAGTGTTTTCCCCACACAGAAACTTATGGGACGAAACCAAAACAAATCTAGAATCTCATGTTGATGCAAAAGGTAAATTCAAGAGATGGATAGGTAGAGCCCCAAGAATTGAAGGACTATATAGCCCCTTGGATTCTCTCTCTCCAACGTATTGTATACAAAAGCCCCCATTTTTCCTTACTAAAAATCAACAACCATCTTAAATTTACTACATTTCAATATTGCTTAACCATATATCAAATTCCCCAAGGGGAATTTTTTCTTTGTTGAAATGACCCACATTCTTCCATTAATGCAATTCAATCTTCCATTAATGCAATTCAATGTGAGACATAACTCAGCCTTTTCCTATAGAGATGAAAAAAATATTTACACACTCCTTTTGATTTTTTTGAATTTTTATTATCTCCTTATCCCTCCATCTCTCCTCCCCTTACTCCCTTTTCTTCCCATACTTTGATTTGTTTCTCTCGTTTTTCCCTCACTTCGCTCCTTCACGGGTTCATAACCCTTATCCCTCCACACCCCTCTCAAACCGACAACCCTCCTTTCTCTCCTCCCTCACAATCTCCCTCCATTATCTTGTCCCATCTTCCCCATACTTAACTTATCTTTTAAACTAATTCCAAGACCTATTAACTAATTCCAAGACGACGACTCATTGCTGACTTGGCATCGATTGGGCATTAGGTGGATGCTGACCGTGCTATCAAAATTTTAATTAATTCATGAAATAAGGTCGAATCTCCATGTTTCCATAGTCTCCATATGCTTCACATGAAAAGTATGGTAAAAATTTTAATATATACACTAAAATCTAAACACCACAAACACAAGTGATATATGTATTATAAAAGAAAAAGTCGAATTTTTAAATGGAGGAGGCGAATTTGAATGAAGGGATAAGATTAACCTATGAGTTGGATGAACGACTATTGAGCAACGAATTTTGAAGGTTGTATCTCGAGATTCGAGCATCAATTTTCAGTAAACTATACCTTGTTGGAAAGGTGATTTGATGAGAAAGATGATGGAACATTTTTCAAGCGCTGAAATTGTTCATTTTATTCTGAGAAATTGAAAGAATAGTCCACTATAGTTTTATGACTTGTTGATAAATCTGCTTAGTACCTCGACTTCACGAGTTTATATCTTGGAGTCCAGAACTTGAAATCTCACTCAAGAGGATTTGTTAGAAATATGAGGTGATGAATACTGCATCTAGAATTTTTTCCATGGCTGAAAGGTAAAATGTCTTTCCCATTAAGTTAAAATACAATCCTCTTTTTAAAAAGGCAACCAGTTAAAATTTTCAAAATAAAAGTTTATTTAACTTTTTTTATTAAAGATGAAAAGGGCCCAATTTAAGACATAATTGTAAATGATAAAAAATCAATAATGAGGCTTCAATGAGGCATTAATTGAAGTGATTATTTCAAGAAGAGAAAACCCTAACTACCTCAAGAAGTTACAAGAGCATATTTTAAAAATCAAGAGAAGACTCCATCAAAGGGTTAGAGGAAGGCAATTAGAAGATCATAATAGAAGGGTCCAACGATCAGTATGCATCCAGGTCTTTGATTAGAAAATAAATGTTTTAATTCTTCTTGTTCTTTCCTCTACACCATTTTCTCAAGGCTTTATGCAATATTTATGAACTAAAATTAAGGTTGAGTTCTTCAGTGTTTCTCTCGTATTCCTCCAAGAATTTTCTTTAATATATGATCATGGAGTATTTACAAGCCATGCATGTGACTGCCAAATGTAAGTGAGGATTGTTTATTGCATTCATGGAAATTTAGTCCTTGTTTTTGACCAGCTTTATTTCTGAAGGTTTAGTTAATTGGTTTGGTGAGATGTTTTGTATTGTTGAAAATATTCATGAAACTCCACTGAGAACTACTTCAGGGTTTTACTTTAATGATTTCTCGGATCTTGGGATCACTGAGGAAGATATTTTTGAATTATTCTCATCAAATTCTTTCAATTTATGAATGGATAACTTATTTAAAGTTCTTTGAAATGATCAAAATTATTTCCTCTTTTTTCTTGTGAGACGATATGGATCTATCCACTATTTGTATTTGATCTAGAGGGTTATGTATATGTTGTTGAGCATACATATATTCTGATATTGAATCCTACCTTCAATCTTTTATTATTGAGAAGTTACTTGTTGCACATAAAGAGGAAGTATGGTTATCAAGAACCATTCCATGTACACATCAAAGCAATAAATATCTCGGGTTTGTTGTCTAGCATTCTCCCCAATCCAAGATATCCAAGATATATCTTTTAGCCAAATAGGAGTACCACATCTTTAAAAACGTTGGAGGATTCATATCCTCGTGAGGTTGTTGTTTGGACCTTAATCGATCTAAACATCAACATTTTTGGCGACCATACTGGGGAATGATTTGTTTTCAAGAAATCTGATACTTTTAGAATCAGATATTATTGGAAAACTAGATGTTGTCTGGTTGATCTATATATTGATTCAAGATGAATTGGGTTCTTGAAAACCTAGTTCAAAGAGCATTAAATGGACTTGAAGATATTTTGTTTAAGTTGCAGTCACAAATTAGTTGTGACAATTTCCATAGAAACAAAGAATCATTCAAAATTTGGGAAGATGATCTCCTCGGTGACTCCATCATCGAAACTCGAGAAATATATGATTTCCAAAATTATTTTGTTATATTTGTTTGGCGTTGTCTAATTATTCTACGAAATGTTTTTTTTGTTGGAATCCGATGATATAAATTTGCACAATATCATTTTTTTGTTGTTTAAAATCTATTTTTGAATGCAGAAATGGATTCAGCATGCTGAAAACCTCCCGGGGCACTCTGATTATACAAAACTAATAGCTCAAATCTGCAAATATAACAATTTCTTGCCGGATTTTAGACTAATATCCCAAGAAAAATTACCAAAAAAAAATGATTTTGTAGAATGTTTAAAGTAAGCTTATTTGTTTGTGAGAATAATAAATAACAAGAATAACTATATCAAAATTTAATGTTGGGTTAATAATTGTGAGGATAGATATAAAGAGTAGATGTGAAATATTGTTCTTCATGATAATGTACACCTTTTAGAGATGTGAAATATTGTTTTATAAATATAAAACATATTTATTTGATATATTCTTCGAAAATTGAAAATAATAAAATATACATTTTATTCATAAAAATATATATTAAAAAACCTATATCTTTAATAATTTATCGTCACTAATTTATATTTTATTAATAATAATACAACTTATGATTGATTATTGATTGGTGTAATATAACTTTATCAAAAGACTGTATATGTGACCAATATATGTCAATTGAACACCCCAACTAAAGATTAATGAAAACATAAAAAATATCGTCAATATGAATTACTTAATATTAAATTAATAACACAATAAAAAGCTCCATTACTTTTGAAAACATTATTGTATAATTTCTAAATTGTCTTTATAAATGTATTTCTGTATATGTGACCAATATATATCAATTGCACACCTCAACTAAAGATTAATGAAAACATAAAAAATATCGTCAATATGATGGATTACTTAATATTAAATTAACAACATAATAAAAAACTCCATTACTTTTTTACTTTTGGAAACATTATTATATAATCTCTAAATTGTCTTTAGGTAGAAGTATTCTTACTAATGAATATGGATGTGGTTATTTGGAATTATTTATAAATGGATATCTACCCTCTATAATAATAATTAATAGAAATAATTTGTTTTTTTTATATTAATTGTAATATTTTTTGGGACCATTTTAAATTCATTTTTTATGTTTAATTATATATATATAATTTTGTAGAGTTAAAATACATTTATACCTAATAATAAATTATGTAATAATCATAATTACATAATAAAAAATAATTAATATATTTTTAAAAAATGTACTTTGTATTTAAGACAAACTCAAAATACAATCCTTAAGTGTTGATGCATATACAATGTATGACTAGTTTTATGTAGCCTATAAACTTATTACCAATATATTTTGTATAAGTTGTTCCAAAATCTTAAATATATAATTAATTTCTAGTAAAAATATGTCATCATGAGTTGACATATTATAGATCAACAACCGAATAAGATTAAAGATCTAAAAGGTCATACAACCTTGAAGAAACTGGATGTCCCAAAGTAAATTCATTTAAGAAAAGAAAACCTTCAACCAAGCACAAATATTCGTTAGAGAGTGAATCGGAAAAAAATGTTCAATTCTTTAAATATATGAATAAAATTAATCATCTAGAAAAGACCAAAGATATCCTTCAAATGTAAAGCCAACTGCGAAATACTAGTATTGTGGACTTGGATTTCATTGTTGATCTATTTGATAGTCATAGCAGAGTCTCCAAATACATATAATTGTAGAAGATTTTTATCTGAAGCACACTTCAATAGGAAGAATGATGTTGTAAATTCACCTTGATTATTGGTCCCAATACCCAAATTTGTCTTATCAATGAAATAGTGATCCTCAATAGTAAATAACACAAAAACCAAACTACAATAGTGTTCTATACCCTAGCAAGCTCCAACAAAAAAGCCCACACATAATCCTTGTTCATAATCACCTCTCCTATCACATGATTGGGTTTTGTCTTTATACTAGGAAATTATAAGAAGAAAATAGTGAAAGAGATTGTAATGAAATTTTAAAAGAGGGAACTTGGACATCCTCAAAAATCTTGGCATTCTTCACCAACCAAATTCCCCAAGAAATCAAGTATGGAGGTGTTCTGTATTCATTCAATTCTCTTCTATCAAAGTACTCTGGAAAGAAATCTTGTAGGGTCTCTTTATCACACAAATGTTGAAGTGAGGTATGATGTTCAACCTCTTTCCAAACCCATCGTGAGTAAGGGCATTCTAATAATAAATGTAAGGAAGTTTCTTCATTACTCCTACAAAGGATGCAAATGCTTGGACCTACTTTATTTTTATTTTGAAGTTTATCCCAAGTTAAAACATTCTTGTTGAGAACAAGCCAAAGTAATAGATTTCACTTTGGAGGTGCTTTAACCTTCCATAAATTCTTCTACCACCAATAGACTTCTTGTACCTCAATTGTTTATAAAATTGTGTATCCAAGTTTGGTATTATAGAAACCTCCAGTTTTGTTATAATCCTAAGAAATTTCATCATCTTCGTCCCTGAGTGTTACATGTGCCTTCCTAATATTAGCTAAAAATCCATCCTAACACTAATCCCATTTACCTTCTACTCCCAAGGCCTGATCTTGTAGGCATCCCTAGCTCCAAATTGAGGTAAGAATAGGATTATCAAATTTCTTCAATGTGCATATTCCTTGTTCTTGTAGCTAGAGTATTAAATCTTCAGGGAGGAAAATGCCTTCATCGCATCCTAGAATTGCATCAACACCTACTTTGACTTGATCCCCTAAACCAACTTTCCAAGCAAGGAATTGACCTATGACTCAAAAATATAATGTCAATTCTTTCCACTCGATGGATGTATTATGAATACTCTGTGTTCTCCTCTTAATCTAGTCTATGACAATGTCAGGGGAAATATATTTTTCAATTAGAATTGTTCTCCATAGACTGTCTTTGGTCGAGAAATTCCAAAGTGACTTAGCTACTAGGGATTTAGCAAAAAGTAAGATATTCTTGATGCCCCAACCACCTTGATCCTTAGGTGAATTATTTTCCTTCTAGTTTGTCAAATGGGATCCCTTATAATTGCATCTTCTTCTCCATAGATAGTTAAAACTCACCTTCCTAATCCTATACAAAATACCTTTTGGAATATGAGCCAAAATATGCCAATAGAGTAGAATGGATTTCAATATTGAATTGATGACAACTAATCTTCCTCCCCTTGAAATCCAACAATTAAACCAAAAGTTCACTCTTTTTCCAATCCTAGATAATAGCCACATCTGATCAACCTTTCCATAGTTGTTAGGTTTGAGAGAATAACCCAAGTACTTAATTCCATCATTTGAATCATAAGAGAGGAATGGAAAAGAATGATCCAAATTGTTCTTCACCAGTGCCTCCACTTCAAGAAAATACAAGACATATTTTGTAATATTAATTTCCATCCATGTGGCTAGACAATAGAGTTCCAGAATATCGTTGTATTGTTGACATTCCTATTTAGAGAAGAAACATAATAACAAAACATCATCTACAAATAATATATGAGTTATTTTTTCGCTCCTTCCAATTTTAATTCCGAGGAGTTTCCTTTTTATTCTCACTTCAAGAATAGATATTCTTATACCTTATCACGGGGTCTTCACTCTGTGAACCTGTGACATAGAATCTTTGTTCATGGGATATTAAATAATACCCCTAATTTAACTAGATATTAATAAATACCTCCCAAAATCTCTTTGTTGAACCCCCCTCCCAATCCATCTCTCGAATAAAAGAAACCCATATTTTTACTAGATACACCTCCCAAGCCCCCTAGAAGTTTTCAATAACTCAGAGCCAAAACCATTAATTTAAACATCAAAGGAGGAGGATATCATACAACCCATTATAAATTTCACAATAGTTACATCAAAGTCAATTTGAATGAGAAGAAGCCTTAGATATAGCCTTGACACACCCTATCATAGGATTTATACAATTTAAGCTTGATAACTATTGCAGAAATATGAGAAGTTTTAATTGAGCGAAGGACTTATTAAGAAATTCCTATCTCCTCATGTATAAGTCTACCCTTTAGAAACCAAAATTGTTCAGAATAAATGAAATTAGACAACAAGGGTTTGATTCTAACAATTATCACCTTAGAGATAATTTTATAAAGGAAATTACATAGGGAAATGGATCTAAAATCATCCAATGTATCATGGTAATCCACCTTAGGAATAAGAACCAAGAATGTAGAGTTATAAATCCCTAGAATATTCCCCAT
>SNQJ01S0234012.1:0-10353 GCA_010110895.2 Picea sitchensis
TATTGTGTGAAGCCCCAAGGATACACAAGATGCAACATATGGCCTTCCAGGAGTAGATTTGGAAGCTTATGACCTCAGTTCATCTCTAAGGCATTCTATGTAGGATGGTTTTGGATGGCAATGGTCACAAAGTCTCAATATTTTGGTTCTTTATGAATAAATTTAGGAACTTGGATAATTAATTTCAATACCCATCTCTTGACATCCATTGATCTCAAATTCAACATTGAATGGATGGAGATTATTGCATAGTTTTTAGCATTCACAAAATATTAATAGCGAAAATAATTTTTGAGTGAGATTAACAAAAAAACATGGAGGAATTCATCTTTAAACCATTAATATAACTACAAGAAATATATCAAATACAAATATCACACAAATAATGTAACACAACCACAAATAAATTTATAAGAAAGACACAATAGTTTCCCTAGAAACCCAAATGGGAAAACCAACATTTGATTTACTTCGGTTATTCTTTGTATTTCTCATAAAAATGTGGAGGTTACAATAGCCTATGTCTTTTTGGTACATTCTCAATATTCACATGGAAATTTTGGTAGAAATTCCTCTCAATCTCATCCAAATAACCCATAATCCTTTGTGGTGCATTGATATATAGGAGAATGTCTCTATTGGGGGGTTATCTAGAAGGCCAGACATCCCCAACTTCTTAACTTCCCCCAAGTCCAACACTAGTCTTATTCTTTGTCCCTCCTCAATTATCAGTTTGGAGTATGGTTCTCATGTTATATATACTTTTTAAATACATTTTTTTTCTTATCAGTTTTTTTTCAATTCTCTTTTTATTCCTCCCATGCTTACATTAGGAGTATAATGTTAAATGAAGGTGTACACACCCATTGGAATGGCATGGGGCCCTTCATGCCATCAACCATGTATCCTACCTTGTCCGTAGTAAAAAAAAAATATTTTCTATCCTCATAATAACCTAAGACAATATCTAATCATGTTAATTCATAGGTCCAATTTGGATACAACCTCTACATTGGGAGGATTTTTTTCCCCAAAATATTCCAAGGTTAGGTGAGGAAACTAGATTTCAACTCGGTTCTTTTAATGCCATTTTTCCTTCTTTAGAGTCTTCCTTTTGAGGCCAATCTACCACATCTCTTGTCATCCTTTGTGAGTAACCCATTCCTTTTGTTGCATTTACTATTATCCTTCGTCAACTCTTTAAGAGTATGTGTTACAAATCCTTCAATAGTGGGGAGAAACTGATGTTCCTCTTCTCCATCCAACATGGAGAGCTCAAACAACCTCATATACTCAACATTCCCCATTGAAGTGATTTTCATATAAGGAGGAAGTATCCCTATTAAGGTTTTCTCATTAACATACTCAATGATGTCAAAAGGTCTATATGTGAGGGGATTGAGATTCTTCGTTTTTCCTTGCAAGAACTCCTTATGGAGGTAAAGCCACACCTTGTATTCAACATGGAATTTACTATATTATTTGTGATATTCATGTCTAGATTTATAATGTTGTTGGCTTCTCTCAATTTTCTCCTATACCTTCAAGCATGTCTATCGAAACCTTTCCATAAATATTCTTTCCTTCTTTTTATCTCCTTAGAATTTTTCTTCATCATTTTTCTATCCATACACATTGCTAAACAATGAAGTGGGTAGACAGTTGAAGCAAGTCTCAAAAGATGATTTTTTGGTGGAATAATGGAGTGATTGATTGTGTGAGTGATGAATGTACACAACTTCTCATCCCATGTCTTTGGATTCTTATTGTTATACCCTCTCAACAATTGTACCAAAATATAGGTGACAACTTTTGTTTTCCCGTCAACTTGGGGATGAAATGTAGTGGAATAAATCAATTTAGCATCCATCCTATCCCAAAGAAATGTGAATTGTTTTTCCAAAAGCCTACAATCTCAATAAAATATTATGGAATCTGACAATCCAAATTGTATCCAAACATGAATAAAAAATAGTTTAGCTAATTCTCATCTAGTGATATCCTTATTGCATAAAATGAGTACACACATATTTTTGAAGTGGTCTACCATGACAAACAAGTAATCATGGCCTCTTTGGGACATGGGAAAACCTCCAACAAAGTCCATGGAGATTCACTCTTAAGGTTTGTTTTCTACTGGTATTCGCATATATAACCCATGCTTCATGTTTATTGGCTTTCTATTACTACAAATAACACAACCCTTGACATTTCTCGCCACCTTCTTTTGCATCTTTGATTAGTAAACATACCTATGAAATTTTTTCACTATGTTCATCATGCCAAAATTCCTAGCTATCCTAGAAGTGTGGGCTTCTCTCATCAACTGAATCCTTCCTTCTTATGGTATACACAAAATTTCCATCGTGTATAAAAATCCATTCTAGAGGTGATATTCATTTCCTTCCATGGCAGTGACTATTATCTTCTTTATATGCTATCATATGCCTCTCAAATCTCCGTCTCCCTCATAAGGATCAAGTTGCATTATCACATCAATTTTTGCAATCTTCTTCATCGGGGGTGATGAAATAATGTCCACCAACTTGCTTGTAGCTCCTTTATTTTACTTAATGAATAGGTGGAACTGTTGCAAGAATCCCAACCATTTCTACTTGTTTCATTTTGCGTTGACTTTGCAATTATTGAATGGGTTTATGATCAATGTGTATGATGGTGTATTTTCTTAGGAAGTAATGCTTCCACTCCTTCACCACTTACAAAATAAAAAATATCTCTCTATCATACATGGGGTATTCCAATAGTTCTCCATGAAATAACTCTAAATGGTAACACATTGGGACTCTTCCTCCTTGATTAAGAATTTCCATTAATTCATATCCACTTGCAGTTATTTCCAATTCAAATGGTTTTTTTAAATTGGGCATGGCTAGGACCAGAGAATTATTGATCTTCCTCTTTAGGCCTTCAAATGCTTGTTGTTGTAGCTTGCCCCAATGAAAACGTTTTCCCTTAGAGGCCATGGCATGTAATGATGTTGATACTACTAAAATGTTTTGTATGAATTTATTCAAGTATTGAGCTTCTCCCATGACACTACTAACCTTTGTCAAACTAATGGGAACAAACCATTTGTTGATAGATGATAACTTGTTCGAACCCAACCTTATCTCTCCTCCGCTGATTATTTGTTTGAGATAGATAAATGAATCTTTCCCAAACTCACATTCCTTTATATTTTCAATCAATTAATTTTTATTTAGTGTCACTAGTACCTACATCACATGTGTGATGTGTTATTTCCAACTATTGTTGAATATTAGTATTTCATCCAAGTATAATATTACAAATTAATCAATAAAAGGATGTATAACATCATCCATAAATCACATCAAAGGTGTAGGTGCATTACATAAACCGAAAGGAATTACTAACCACTCGTACAAACATTGCCTTATCTTGAATGTTTTCTTCCATATGTATTTTGATTTTAGTCTTACTTGATGGTAACCAGATTTAAGGTCCATCTTGGTGAAGAACTTGGCTTGCTACAACTGATCCAACAAGTCATCAATCCTTGGAAAAAGATATCTATTCTTGATGGTCATCTTATTTTGGACATGGTAGTTAATGCATATATCTATATTCCATCCTTCTTTTAAACCATGATGATAGGTGAACTATGTGGTGATGTATTGTTCATGATAAATCCATGTTGCAACAATCGTTGCAACTACTTCTTCACTTCATTTACTTCTCTGATGGATTTCTTATACAACCCAATGTTTGGCAATGGAATATTCCACAATTACTGAATACCATGTTCAACCTCTTACTTGGGTGGCATCCCCTGGGGTTCTTGAAACACCTCCTTGTAGGATTCAATTATTTTTGTAGTTTATGGAATTGCTTACCAGTACATCCTTCTAAGGATTCCTTCATCTCCAATTCACTATTTCCATAGAATTATAGTCTATTTAACTTTTTCTTTGAAAACTTGAGTTTTTCCCACATTTGTTTCAGCACCTAAGATCATGTGGCACTAACTTTCCTCAATCACTATGGCTTGGCTAGCCTTCACCTACTATAATAAAACTATTCATCTTCAGTTAAGGTCTACCTATAACTTCACCTTAAGGTGCAATATGTCAAATTCAACTATGTCCTAGTCAACCATTTTCATTCAATAATAGGCACACGTCCAACCATGGCATTTAAAACATCCCAAAAATACCCAGACTTAGCTAATTATTCAATACATAACCAACATAATACATTGCAAGGAACATAACATTCATCTAATTAAAGACATTGGAATGCATGTGTATAGGAGACATCCAAGTTAGAAAACTTAACTTTATTATATGAAGAATTTTACGTATATACGACAAGGGAGTTACAGTCTTATGCTTGAAACCCTATTATAGATGTAAAATGAGTATACGACAATATTTTATTCTACCTACTAGCCAACAAAATTGTTAAATCCAACCCTAGAAGCAATAGAACTACCTCCTATAGGTCATTTCTTCTTCTTCTTCTTCTCACTCAACTAGTGCATTTTTCCCTAATGTGCCAACCCAGAACTTAACACAATTTCATATCTCCTTTACAGTAGTGTGAATGATGATGAATGGTTGATTCCTTGGCACCTTTGAAGTGTCCACTATTTATACAAGAGTTTCCTTGTACTTTCATACATATTAGGCATAGTGCAATACCCTCCAAGCTTAAGTGGACCAAAGTTCCCACATTGAGAACTTCAACTATGACTAACAGTTCCACTACCCCCTTCACAATGTGTCTACCAACTATCCAATGTCTAATGGTGTTGCACCCAAGTGCCCCTAGAAAGGGTCTGCCCAAGCGCACCTCGAACGGGTGCACCCAACAAGTGTGTCCAATTAATTTGTTCCCAACAAATGTGTTCCTAGTCAATGTGTGTCCAAGGTGTGTGTCATAGGATTGCACTCCATGGATTCTTGTGCTTGAAGAAAATTCTACCATCCATTGTAATTCCCAACTGTGGAACACCTAACTCCTTAGGTTTTCATGTAGCCCAATTACCCAATTCTATAAAATCTAATCAATTTCTCTATGCCATTTTGTCCATCATTCATAATGCATGTTTGTGGATGAGGTTTCTCATGAAAACCCTCTTTTCTTTCCTTGCTAAGTTCCCTTGCAAAATTATCTTGTTCTAACCAACTAATGAAAGCTACCAATGTTTGCAGTGGAACCATTCTATGAGAAAGTGAATCAATCATCTCTATGCTGCAACTTTTCAATGGGCCAAGGCACTCCAAAATCGACTCTTTTAGCCATCAAAATAATGTCAAGTCTATATGTGTCAATCAGTGACCACTGAGGTGAGAATTTGGTAGATTTTGTTGATTCCATTCAAGGCTAGGTCCTTACAACTTCCTTCTCCTTATTGATTTTCTTTTCTTAAAAATAGTATCACAAACATATTTGTATTTCAAATGATTCTCCTTTCCTGATGAGCATTGATTAAATAAATTTTCTTCCTTATTCTTTGTTACTAGCAATACCATCTATGTTTGTATAGAAATTCTCTACTCCAATCAAGTAAAATTGATTTATGGATCTTCTCCATTATGTTCTTCATGATGATTCACAATTGTTGTTCCTTTGCTTCTATGTAGGCTTCATAACAATGCTTTTCCATTTCTTCAATATTCACTATGGGTGTTTACGATACAAGTCTCTCAAAGTATGTTCAAACTTGTTCTTTTATATCATATGATATGTCAATAATAGGATTATAGCTTGTTCATTTCACCAACATGGATTCCTGAGAAAATTAAAACCTACTTCAATTCATGCAAATGATTCGAAGGCTGAGACGAAGACTATAATGCTAAACTCTACTAGTAGTTTCTACTCAGATTCTTCTTCTATATAATGTTTGGATGGAAAAAAGATCAACTAAATTACATGTATTCATGTCCTTGTACCAGACTAACATGAATGAAAATAACTCAAGGATTCACCTATTTCAAATTATCTGTCAATTACAATTTGATAACCATCAACACAAAAATCTTTTCTCAATGACCATTCACTTTATTTGAGATGATCCCACCTCCAAGTAACAAGGGCATATTCTAAATCCTTAACATAAAAAAGGATCTAGAATGGACCATTATATAATTTTTCATCTATCCTGGTACTTGTTGAGTGGAAAAATCGTAGGAATTGGATTGGAGGGTCTATTTTACCTATAGGTCCCAGTTTGGAGATTTGGGGTTCAAAACCTTCTAGATCCATTTTCAGGCATCAAACAACACATTTTGGGGTCAAAACTTTGCAATAATATATACCAACCCCTAGATATTGTTTTACACACTAAGAAATTTCCATCAATCTGAAGAAACACCTCAATCAGAGCTCATATGTGGAAGTTATGCCTCTTGCAATTTGAACTACCTTTTTTACCACCATGGTAGTAAGTGGATGCAACATCAAACTCCATTAATCACACATGAGGGACTATTCAAGTGGGACTTTCAAAAATATTCTAGAAGGTACAAAAACTTATCACTAATTCAGGGTTAAGGTATGCAAACACCATAACCCTAGATGGCTATTTGGATCTGTTAAATGTTGGGCCAGTAGGAGGAGAGGGGTTTCCATTCTTTTAGCATTGCACTTATTCCATAGTTGAGCAGATAATATAGGAGTGGGATTTGAGATCATAAAAAAGGAGGGAAATGATTATGTAGCAACCATTCATGCCACAATTTCAAAGGAAACTCCATAGTGAGTGTCTCTTTTTTTGTATTTGTGTTTCATTATTGAATAAAAGAGAGAAAATCATATGACTCGCCTTCTAGTTGGGTTTTCTCCTATATTGGGTTTCCTAGGATATATATTGTGTTCATTTTGTGTGGATGGTGTGTTCATTTTCTTAGTATTTCTTTTTTGTATTTTATTTATTTCATTAATTTGAGCAGTAAGCTAGTGATAATAAATCTAAGATATAAGGAAATAAACCTGATAATAAAATATTTTTAGAATAATATAAGATTTCTTTTGACGAGTTGTTTACGTGGAATATCCATGGTAGTTTACAGATCAAACAATTACATGCATCTATATAACGCCATTCATTTGGTTTCAGGATGGAATCACTTCCAAATCTCATGTGCATATATTCAAAATTTCACTCAACTTAAACACTCATGATATATATATATATATATATATATATATGAGGTGACCTCATAAATACACAAGGAATGAGACGGTCAAAAAAGAATTCCAAAAGGTGTTGAAGCATGATATAACCCAAATGCATTGACTTTCAATATACCAAGGCAATGGGAGGAAGGAATCAATTAATAGTTTATGGTTTTATTAGACAATTGCCTTGATGACAATAGTCCCACACTTATCTAACCATCCAAATAAACCATGCAAACAACTAGCAACCAATCATACCACATGTGGAAGAGAGTTATGTCCTTAAGATACACACAACCTCAAGGAGGAGAAACGTGTTGTGTGCAGCGCCGAGGATACACAAGATGCATCATACAACCTTCTAGGAGTATATTTGGAAATGTACATCCTTAATTCATCTCTCAAGTATTTTTTGCAGGTTGGTTTTGCGTCAAAGTCTCATATTGTTTGTTCTTTGGTAATAAATTTTGAAACTCAACTAATTAATTGCAATGAATTACAAAAAACATCTCATGACAACTATTCATCTCAAATCCAACATTGAATGGATGGAGATTATTGGATAGTTGTTGTCATTGACATGATCAAGTGGCAATGAAAACATAAATTTTGAAACTCAACTAATTAATTGAAATCAATTACAAAAACCATCTCATGACAACTATTCATCTCAAATCCAACATTGAATGGATGGAGGTTATTGGATAGTTGTTGTCATTGGCATGATCAAGTGGAAATGCAAACATGGAAAACAATAATCTATTAACTTTGAGGGATTATTCAAGGTATTTTTACAATGAATTTGAATATGGTGTAAAAATATGAAACATAAGAAATTGAATTATTTTTTTGAATACACAACTTTTACTCATATATATATTGTGAATAACTATGTGAAATTGGAAATTTTTTTAACAATGGTATGCTATTTTTCCAACAAAATATAAGGTATATGTTTTTGTTCATGTAGGTGTTGAGTACCTTAACCATGGAATTTCATTCCAAAAACTTGTAAAATTTTAGAGAATCTATTGTCCTAGTGTGGTGTATTTTTTGGAAATTTATAATGTGAATTTTATATTTTTTTTAAATTATGAAAGTCAATATATCCTTGAAATTACAATGCCTTTTGTTTATGCAGGCTAAGAGAATCTTCACATGATCAAATTTTTGTTTTTCTCATATCGCAAGTATGCATCTCTTATAGTGTGGCATGTAACTCATTTTAGAAATGGTTAAGCTAGAAAAAAACTATAGAAGAAATAAAAAAGGTATGTATTCTAGGATTTTGATATATGCAAGGACAAAAATAGATAAAAAATAATAAACAATATTAATTTTAAAAAAATAGCATATTTGGAATAGACATAGACGACTCTATTTATGTTTGTAATTTCATCAAGAAATTAATTCTATAGTCTATAAAAAAATAACGTCAAAAACTAAGATATAGAGAGGTATTCACAAAAATGGAGGTTTGTATTTATTTGCAGACCAAACCACTAGGTTTGTCCTCCTGAAC
Organism: Picea sitchensis; assembly: GCA_010110895.2. Classification (NCBI taxonomy): domain Eukaryota; kingdom Viridiplantae; phylum Streptophyta; class Pinopsida; order Pinales; family Pinaceae; genus Picea; species Picea sitchensis. The sequence continues at coordinate 8,690 of SNQJ01S0234012.1, forward strand.
CTAAATCCAAGTCAACCAAGTCATCATCCATGTATGTTAAAGTTGTAAATCCAACCCAAAAGAATGCTCACATGCTTTAGGAACGTATGTGCACTCCTATATCGTATTTATCATTTTCCATTCTCGCCCGCCGCCCCTCTCTCTCTCCCACATCTACTCTTCTCTCCCCCACATTTTGAACCCCCTCCCTCTCTCTCCCTCACATTTTGAACTCCCTCCCTTTCTCTCCCCCACTCACCCCCCTTTCCTTCTCTACCTCTATATCCCCCACTCTTCCCCTTATCTCTCTTTACCTCTCTCTACCTCCCTTCCCTCTCTATCCCCCATCCTCTCACTCTCTCTCTACCACCCCTCCACATCTCCCTCTCTCTCCTCCATCTCTCATACATCTACCCCTATATCCTACATTTTCCTCTCTCTCTACCTACCTATATGTCATCCTCTCTCTCCCTCTCACAACCTCTCACACTTTCTCTCTACCACATTTCTATTCCTCCCTCTCTCTCCCTCCCACACTCTCACACACTCTCTTTCTACCCCTGCCTCCCCCCTCTATGACTTCCTCTCCCTCCCTCCCGCACTCTCACACACTCTTTGTCTACCTCCCTTATTTATCTTTCTCTCTCTCCCTCTCACACTATCACACACTAGTAAATTTGGTACATTGCAAGGAAAGGCATGGAAAGGAAATACATGGACCTAGAAATGGAAATACCTATACATGGCAAGGCATGAAAAGACCTAGACCTAGACCTATACCTAGACTCAGACCATGACCTAGACCTTTCCTTTCCATACCTCACACTCTCACACCCACTTCCTCTCTATCTCGCCCCCCTTCAACTCTCTCCCTCTCTCTCTCCCTCCATCTATTTTGTTCTCTCTCTCTACCCATGTTCCCCTTTGTCCCTTCCTCCCCCTATACCCCCCCTCTCTCTCTGTCACTCTCACCCTCTGTCTTCCCCTTTGTCCCTCCCTCCCCATATACCCCCTCCTTTTTCTCTCTCTCTCTGACCCTCTTTATCTCTCCCTCATTCTACCTTCATCTATATTTCTCTCCATCTCACTCCATCCCATCTCTCTCTGACCATGTTCTTGTTGGCTCTCTCCATCCCTCCCCGCACTCTCACACACTCTTTGTCTACCTCCCTTATTTATCTTTCTCTCTCTCCCTCTCACAACCTCTCACACTTTCTCTCTACCACATTTCTATTCCTCCCTCTCTCTCCCTCCCACACTCTCACACACTCTCTTTCTACCCCTGCCTCCCCCCTCTATGACTTCCTCTTCCTCCCTCCCACACTCTCACACACTCTTTGTCTACCTCCCTTATTTATCTTTCTCTCTCTCCCTCTCACACTATAACACACTAGTAAATTTGGTACATTGCAAGGAAAGGCATGGAAAGGAAATACATGGAACTAGAAATGGAAATACCTATACATGGCAAGGCATGAAAAGACCTAGACCTAGACCTATACCTAGATTTAGACCATGACCTAGACCTTTCCTTTCCATACCTCACACTCTCACACCCACTTCCTCTCTATCTCGCCCCTCTTCAACTCTCCCCCCCTCTCTCTCTCCCTCCATCTATTTTGTTCTCTCTCTCTACCCATGTTCCCCTTTGTCCCTTCCTCCCCCTATACCCCCCCTCTCTCTCT
>SNQJ01S0234013.1:0-11965 GCA_010110895.2 Picea sitchensis
TTGAGTGAAGACTCCACCAAGTCCTTCTTTACATGCATCTATGCATACAATGAAGTCTTCATTTGGGTCTGCAATCCTTAGTGTTGGAGAACTTGTTAATAATTTTTTCAATTGTTGGAAACTCCTTTCACAATCCAATGTCCACTGAAACTTCACACCCTTCTTTTGTAAGGAAGTGATTGGGTGTGCAATCTTTGAGAATCCTTCAATAAATCTTCTGTAGTAGCCTGCAAGGCCCATGAATGATCTGACCTCTGTCACATTCTTTTACGTTGACTATTCTCTAATGGCTTCTATCTTCTCAGGATCCACTGCTATCCCATCCTTTGAAATGATATGTCCCAAATAATGAATTTGCTTATGATAAAATGAGCACTTGCTCAATTTGGCATACAACTGATGCTCCCTTAATACTTGCAACACCATCCTCAAATGATGTTCGTACTCTTCCTCTTACTTAGAGTATATAAGAATGTCATCCAAAAAGACAATGACAAACTTGTCTAANCACCACTGTGAACTCATAATGACCATACCTTGTCCTAAAGGTGGTCTTGTTGATATCTTCCTCTTTAATCCTTAACTGATGGTATCCTGACCTAAGATCAATCTTTGAAAATATCTTTGCATCCTTCAATTGATCAAAGAGGTCATCAATCCTTGGCAAATGATACTTGTTCTTAACAGTCACTTTATTCAACTGTCTGAAATCAATACACAATATTAATGTCCCATATTTCTTCTTCACAAACAAGACGAGGGCACCCCAAGGTGACACACTTGGGCGTATATACCCCTTCTTCATAAGTTCTTCAAGATGCATTTGCAACTCCTTCAACTCTGGTGTACTCGTTCTGTAACGAGTCTTTGACACTGGAGCTGCTCCAGGCATTAAATTTATAGAGAAATCAATATCTCTCTTTGGGGGTAGTCCCGGTACCTCCTTGAACACATATTTAAACTCTTTTAGGACCGCATAATCATCCAAATTTGGTACCTTATATTTAGGTGTCTCTTCCATATGTGCTGTAAATATTTGACACCCTTTTCTGTAACATTTATTCAGCTGCAATGCTGAAATTTCTATGATGGTTACTGCCCTGGGAATTCCCTGCATTTTTCTTAGGCTCCCTTCCTCATCTAAGAAAGTAAATTCCTTGTTATGACAGTCTAGGATGGCATGATGCTGGTCCAACCAATCCATCCCAATTAGATAGTCATAGGAACCTAAAGGCAAGATGTTCAAATCTGCCCTAGTTTTCAGTCCATTCATGTCCATAAGACATGACTTAACCATCTCATTAAATTTTCTTTTGGATTTGGTAGCCAGCTGCACCAACCAAGATTTTCCATGCTTGCTTCTTGGAAAATGCAAACTTTCCACCATATGAGGATCTATATAACTATGAATAGCTCCTGAATCAATTAAAATAGCATTGGTTTGGTTGTTGATCATACCCTCCACTTCAATCATATGTGATTGATACTCTGTTTGCTCGTTGTCTAGGGCTGCATAGATCCTTGGCATATTTCTACCCATGTCCTCCACTGTTTCAACTTGTTGTACATTGTGAACAGTTCTCACTTTTTCACCTCTGTAAGGACAATATCTGAACATATGATCCCCTTTACAACCCCAACATTGAATAGGTGTTTGCCTTGGCCTTTGACCCCCTATTTCAATCGCTCGAATATCTAGGATTTGGCTGTCCCTGAGGATTATTTTTGAAGAATGGTGGCTTAGACCCCTTCTTCCTTTGATCCATATTGAACTTATTTTTGTCTTCCCAAGATTTTTGGAAAGTTGGCCTTTCTTTTTTCTGATCATAAAGGCACTTAACTTGCCTTATGGTCTCCTCCAATGTCTTGGGATCATCATACTGTATACATGATTTCTTCATCATATAGTATGATGATCATTTGAATGCCCAGAATGCCCAGATAATCATTTAACTTGAATGCAGATGATCATTGGAAATTTGAATGCCTAGATAAATTTTCTGGGTGAATATCTAGATTCCACTGTCCAAGACCTTTCCAACGCCTACTCCCATGCTCGATTATGAGTCTTGAGCAGAAAGTTATAGCTATTTAAAAATTGTCCATCAATTTTTCTGTTCATTTTTCAACTTGGCGCAACTTTGCGTTGTAATATGCATTTTTGCACCTACTCCTTTGGAATTTTCATAGGATCTTAATTGGGTTTCCTCATATACATATTATGGACATTCTGTCCTAGTTTCACCTCATTCTGGGTTTGGGATGCTAATTACAGCCTGCTAAAATTCCAGACCAAAATACCATATTGTAATTGGTATGCTACTTGTACCTTCTTTTCCATATTAAACACTTTTAACATGCCTAGAAACTTAATTCAGCTCTTGAAGTTTCTTCTATGGCTCAATATCTTTCCATTGACTTCTCTTGCGCCTCAATTTGATTCTAGATCAGAAAGTTATGGCTTTTTGAAGTTAGATGGGTCTTAAAATTTACCCTCCACTGTTTGTGCTATAACTTTCTCATAAAAGCTCAGTTTGAAGAACAATTTACACCATTAGAAATCTCTCTTCAAGCTATTTTGTTTGAGCTCATGATTTTCAAGTGCATAAAAACACTCTTAAGGGTCTCAAAAACACTCTGCAAAAAGATAACGTTCAAATGATGTAAAACATCGCAGAAAATCACTGGTTTTCTGTTGTTGTTCACCCTTCAAACAACTTCACGCACACCAATTTCAACCTGTAAACCCATATTCACCATGCATAAAAATAGAACAAGGTAAATCATGATTTGTGCACTTTAAAACCATTGTCTATCACTTCTCTGTCGCACCAATAACTTGTGCGTACTACTTTTGTGTCACGCGCCAATATCCACCGCGCACAGTTTTGGTTCTTGCACTATTACCTGTTGCGTGTAGTTTTTTGTATTGTGCATTGATATTCCGTGCACATTATACTCTATGCACTGCACCATGCCAGAGTTTAGTATGCCCCCATTGCACACCAATTCTCTACGCACACCATTAACTAAACTGTCGCATGACAACATATACCCACATTGCACGTGCACCAACAAAGTTTCTCTGCATTCAGCCAATACTGCGCACACCACGCGCACCATTATTATATGTGTGGGCACCGTGCACACCTTTTACGTGTATGCACACCGCATAATGTTAAATTTAGCGCGTGCACCCGCACACCAACATTTTTCCGCATAACGCCAAAATTTAGTGCGAGCGCCATTATTATATGTGTGTGTACTGCGTGCACCTTTTATGCATATGCACACCACACACTGTTAAATTTAGCACACACACTCGCACACCAACATTTTTCCGCACGACACCAAAATTTAGCATGCGCACTTGCACACAAACATTTTTCCACGCATTGCCAAATTTTAGCGCGCGCACCCGCACACCAACATTTTTCCGCACGACACCAAAATTTAGCGTGCACACCAGTACGCCAACATTTTTCCGTGCAGTGCCCAATTTTTACACATCACAAGATTTTACTGTGCATCATGCATTTTTAGTGCACCCACCTGTGCACATTCATTTTTATGCGCATCAATTCCTCGTGAATTTTGCTGCAGAAATTGGGGCTTTTGCTTAACTTTTTTCCCAATTTCTACCATAGATATTCTGCAACTATGAAATTTATTCAATTTCACCACGATAACACTAGTTCAACCTATGCACAACAAATCATTGTAAGTTGACATTTCTGGAACGAATTTACCCAAAATCAATTCACGAAATTGAGAATTTAATTATTAATCTCACTCCATCTATCATGGTTCACTGTAACTTCAAATTCAACCCATTCTAGATCCTAATTTTTTAGAACAAATATTAAATCGAGAATATCTCATCACTTGGATGAATTTCTCAAATTTTCCCCGAATTTAACAACAGAAATTGGGGCTTTTCCCAATTCCGCGTCGTTGCTTCTAAATTTTACCATGGACGTTCTGCAACTCAAAATTTGGCCACTTCGAAATAAATTATCTGTGAAACTTCGCTTCAACTCAACTTTCTTGGACCATCTAGGCTCAGTGTTGAAAACTGAATCTATGATACCATGTTGTAACGTCCATGAACATCCATGTCGGGCCACACTATGCCAAAGAACTCTTCTTGTTCTCTCTGCGAAACATACTCTAACATACCCATCATCGAGCTGAGCTATGCCACCTAAAATTTTCAAACTGCATGCAATTTAAATATACACACACAGAACTCTTGTAGAAGCATTATATATAAAATGTAAACACACAAATACATTTGTAATTACACAGATTCACACTGAAATAACAATAAAAATATACATGCAATATATACAGGAAATACCCATAAAAGTAAACACAGTTATAACCGCACATATGATAACCCATAAAAATAAGCATGTAGATAACAATGCAGCATGCAAATTTATCACACAATTGACACTTATCTTGGTAATAGTGTCACCAACTGCGTGCAGACCTTCCACTAACCTCCCAGCCTTAGACCACACTGTTCATCACTCTCAACAGTGAGTCACCCTCGAGCTAGGACTAAACTCCACCCGGGTAAAGGGATTCCTATCCAGGCTAAAGGCTCATGGACAACATGAAAGACCTTGTCTCAGGTGTCAAATCAAACTAACAACCCATAGTCCCTCATTCCCCACATGCCTGTCCCACCCCCAAAAGTGTGCCCCTTCTCTTCTCAACAATCCTTCGATTGCCCCACTTCCTTTCCAGGCTTCAGCAACAAGCCAGATAGGAAGTCTCAAAGCACTGCAGCTGTAGTTTAGCACCTTCAACAAATCAATTCCCAACAATTCTCTCACCCAGAGAATTTCTCATAGGCCTAACAACCCACCTCTTCAATATCCCACGGGCCTGACAACTCGCTTCTTCAATCCAGCTCCCAAGATAACCAGATACACCAACAAAAAATGGCTATGGATACAGGTTCAGGTACAGTCATGAAGATATGAAGGATAGCTCAATGGGTGTGTGCATGCTCATGGATGATTGACTAGATGACTAAATGATGGAAGAAAAGTGATGGGAAGAATGATGGAAAAGATGGGAAAATAAACTAAGTCCCAACAATATGTATGCATGTCCCGAACTTGACACTTGTCATGTTGGGAGCTACTTTGGCCTACTTGTCCCCAAATTTAGAACTTAGGATAAAATAATTATCCATACTTTATGATTTAAGAAATATTAATATAATATTCATTTTTGGCTTAAGCTCCCTAACTTATCCCTTTTCCTTAACTTTTAGGCCCCTCCCTTTCCATAACCAGTGGATTTTAGTCCCCCATCTCTTTTATCATGTCTGGTCTATGCGCAACGATGTATTTTATATTAATTATGAGCCATATACAAAAATAGGTGCACTCGCCTTTATCATATAGGCTCTCTGGCCTAATCAAAACATAAGTATCCTAGATTATAATAACTGGCTCACCAACCTATAAAATGTAGCATATACACAAAAGGCTACCTGGCCTCAAAATCACGCACACTTATGTTGCTGCACGCGGTATCCTGGAATGTGCAAACTTCCTCATTTTACTGCGCAGTACATGAGTGAACTATGCCATGAAATGTGTATACAAAAATGATATCAAACAACTCACCTGCTTAAGTACATTTGCATTTACATTTACAATTGGGTTCGGCCTTAGGGATATTACACCAAGAAGAGAGCCATAGCCGCAAGGGAAGGCTTGGCGAGCGACGAGGAAGAGGTAAAGGATCTCTGGGTTGTGGAGAAGATTGAGGAAATCCTACATGCAACATATGAGAGGAAGACAAGAGATCCAAGAATGGGAAGAGAAGGCAACAATCCTATCCATATTAATGTCAGTGTGGAACCCATAAACCCATGTGCGACTAATGCACCAAAGATAACACCACCATTTAGACAACAGAATTTTGGGAGAAGAAAGACAACAGGAAGTACATATACACAAGAAACAACAACTGGAGGAGCCATTTCAGACAACACTAGTCAAGTATCTACACCGCGTGGAGGTAGTAGTTCAATGTTAAGAATGGTAGTACATAATCCCACCATCAGGTTACCAGAATTTAAAGGAGAAGCGTCGGAGGACCTAGAAAAACATTTGTTCATCTGTGAGAAGATTTGGGAAGCAAAACAAATCACAAACGAAGATACCAAAATGGCATAGCTGGTGATTATACTAAGGGATCGCGCACTGGATTGGTACATGAGTTTAGCTACAAAAAATACACCAGGGACAACCAGAACAACTACAGACATCAATAAATTGTTGAAAAACGAGTTCCAGAAGCCAAGTTCAGAAGATCAGTACATGAACAAGATGATCGAAATTAGACAAAAACTAGGAGAATTTGTATGGGAGATTGACCAGAGATTCAAGCGACTGAAGGGAAAGTTTAAATATCTCATGATCGATATGTAGCATAGGCACCTATTCTTCAATTCACTACTACCACACTTAAAATACCCACTATGACAATAGAAGTTTCAAACGCAAGAAGAGGCTCTGTAGGCAGCCCTGTAACTGGAAGAAAACTAGTATTAGCATATAGATCCAACCATCGAAGAAATGAAGGAGTATTTGAATAACTTAACATTCTAGCTAAACCAAGATAAAAGTAAGGATAAACAAGAAGGCCTTTGGTGTACTACATGCAGGACGAAAGGACACCACAAGAACGAATGTCCAACATTCGCGCAATATATGGAAGCATGAATGCCAAAACTGTTACCAACAAGAGGTCTATGGTGCGAAATCTGTAAGAAACTGGGCCATAATCCATATCATTGCCCAATGATGCAGAAATACCAGACAATCCCAAAGAGTTCATATTGCAACTTTTGCAAGTCAGTGGGCCATGATGACAAAGATTGTAGAACTAAGGATTTGATGCGAGAAAGGACATCAAATGCATATAGAGTGCAATAAGAAATGATGATTGGGAAATCCACACCACAATTTAATCAAGTTCCATCCCCATACAACACTACGCAACAATAGTATAATATTGCGCAATAACCATATAATACCGCGCAACCACAATACAACACAATGCAACCTCAGTACAATACCACGTAATACAATCATGCACCTCAGTATAATGCGTTGAGAGGAGATCGAGCAGGCTACAGAGGTGGAGGATGAGTGAGAGGAGGTTTTGGAAGAGGTAGAGGACCAATGGTATGTCACAATTGTCAACAACTGAGACATTATGAAAGGGAATGTCCACTTCCACCAACAACTTGTATGTATTGTCGCGCATCGGACCATGATATGGAAGAATGTTCGACATTATTAGTAAAGATCCAGGAAAAGAGGAACCATAACAACCAAAATGTTCAGTGGATTTCAACCGAAGCGAGGGACGAAGGATGAAACATCAACATAGTTACCTGCGGAGGAGATAAAACAGGAAACGACGCAGTCCGACAAGAGCCAGTACAACACCACTGGGTGAAGAAGAACGTCGAACCAAGAAAGAAGTTCAACGCATAGAACAAAAAGGAGATATTTAAGCAAGCCAGACAAGAATTTCAGAAGGACGACATTGCATTGACTTCAACTACACAACAAAGCAAGGAAGCACCAGAGTACGATATGCCTTTGTTATTGGATCATACCAACGAAATGAAACCCATGGGAAAATTAAGTACAATCAAAGGATTTTTGCAATCATATGTGAAAGTATTAAATGATACACCATTTGTCAAAGTATTGCAAAACATATTAGAAATATGTAGAATAGAGATGAAAGGAAAACTAGAACAAAAAATAGTCAGTCACCTACATACATGGAGAAGAACAAGTAGGGAGTTCAGACTGAATTCCAACAACATATATTTCAACATGAGAGATATCATACTGGATCGAGGATCTGAAGTTAATGTATTACCAAAGAAGACATGGCAATGCATGGGAGAGCCCACATTAGGATATTCACCTGTTCAACTGAAACTAGTAAACCAACACAGAGTCTTACCAATTGGTAGATTGAAAGGAGTAATAGTAGACCTGGATGGAGTGCACACTAAAGCAGATTTTGAAGTGATTTAAATAGAGGACGACACAACACCATATCCAGTGTTGCTTGGTTTGGATTAGGCATTTGACAACCAGGCCATAATCAATTTGAAGACACGAGAAATGACATTTGAGTTAGGTGAATACAGGGTCATCGTGCCACTAGACCCATCAGAAGGGAAGAGGTTTGTAGAACCCACTTGCTTAGACTTAGAAGATATCAGCTAGCTGTACAAAAAAAATGGGCGCGATGAGGATTACATGAACCCAACTACAGATGGAATACTTAATTGGAGGAGCATTAATTCATGTGCGACAAACTCAGATACCGGTTTAGAGAAATGGAAACAATGGCTACACAAAGTTTCCACGATAATATGTGCACAAATAGACTGCGCAGACAGATGGGTAGGCACAGAGATAAGGGAACCACCCAATTTCCATGGAATAAATGATCTAGAAGCATTCTTGGCACAGTAAGAAGATGAAGTTTTAGAGAATCAAAGACTCTTAGCACTTGATATAGCACTCAAGGCCACACCCTCAAGATGGTGGGGCGCACACAAAGAGACAATCACAGATTGGTACCAAAGTAAGCGATTACTACGCATAAGGTTTGGTGCAGAACAAAAAAACAACAAGCAACTGAAGTATGATGGATAGGAGGAACCAATGGAACACTTGGAGAAGTGCAGAACGTTGTGGAAAATGACACCCCTAGAGGAATGGCCTCATCATTTCATACACACTCTAGAGGGAATACTAACGAACTGGTATACAGACCAGGAACTGTGCAAAGGAACTATGACTTAGACGGTATTGAAACATAATTTTACAGTCACTTTTTCATTCAAGAATGAGAACCCCAACATAGATACAACTCTTAAACATATAAGAGGGGTGATATTCATCAAGGAACCATAAGTCGAACTCATAACAGAAGAACAACAACAGAACAAATAGACAGTCAAAGAACTATTGTCATGTTACCATGTGTAGGAGGAAGCATTAGATGAAGATGATCCATGTGATATTCAGATCAAGGAAGAGGAAGGCGAAAGAGAAGTGGAGGGTCCACCTATAGAATCAAAAGTCATTGCTGCGACAATCAAGGTGAGGAAAGTCAACATTGGGACAATTGAGAATCCCAAAATGGCCAGCATTGGAGATTACTGGAATGGGAAAACAATATAAAGCATAATAGAGTTACTATGCGAGTACATCAACCTATTTCCCACAACATTTACAGAGATGAAGGGTATAGCAAGAGATCTAGGAGAAATGAAGATACCACTCAGAGATGAAGTGAGACCGATTAGAAAATGACCATACAGATTGAACTCGATATATAAGCAGAAAGTCAAAGCTGATATTGACAGGATGCTTAAAGCCGGAATCATAGAACCAGTGGAAGAATCAGAATGGATAAGCCCAATGGTATTTCAAGAGAAAAAACAAGGAGGGATAAGGATATGCATCGACTTGAGGAAGTTGAACGATGCATGCCTACATGACCCGTTCCCTACACCTTTCATAGACGAAGCGTTGGAGAACATAGGAGGACACAAAGTTTACTCATTCACTGATGGATTCTCAGGATACCACCAGATAAAGATAGCACAGGAAGACAGATACAAGACCACATTTTCTACAGAATGGGGATCCTACCAATACACAGTCATGTCATTTGGACTGAAGAATGCACCAACAATATTTTCCAGAGTAGTCATTGTCGTGTTTAAGGAATTCATCCACCGATTTCTAGAGGTACACTTGGATGATTGGACAATCTATAGTTTTTTTAAATACCATATAGAGGTCTTACGACTGATGTTAGAAAGATGTAGGCAGTGCCAAATATCATTAAACATAAAAAAATGTATATTCGGAACACTGTTTGGGATACTATTGGGCCATATAGTATGAAAACAAGGTTTACTAGTAGATCCTGCAAAGATTGCAGTAATTGTTAACTTGCCACCACCAAAAAAAATCCATCAGCTAAGAGCGACATTGGGAAACATAGGATTGTACATAAATTTTATCAAAGGATATGTGCAAATTACCGCACCAATGGAGAAACTGTTAATAAAAGATACAAAGTTTCAGTGGAATGATGATTGTCAACATGGTCTGAATATGCTGAAAGAAAACATGGTCACTGCGCCAATACTAGTATTTCCAGACTGGGAGAAGACATTCCACATACATGTATATGCATCAGCCATAGCACTTCAAGCTATCTTGGCGCAACTAGGAGCGGGATATTTGGATCACCCTATAGAATTTGTGAGCAGAAATATATCAGAATGAGAAAAAAACTATAACACTACAGAGAGGGAAGGCCTAGCTATGGTCTACGCACTATAGAAGTTTAGACATTACTTATTGGGAAAACACTTTAAGATGTTCAAATATCACTCATCCCTTAAATACCTAGTCAACCAGCTAGTGTTGGGGGGGAGAATCTGTCGATGGTTACTAATGTTTCAAGAATTTGATTTTGAAGTAATAGTCAAGCCAGGAAAATTGAATGCAAGACTTGACCACCTATCAAGGGTCACAAACAGAGAACAAACTATGAATTTAGAGGACAATTTTTTGGACACATAGTTATTTTCAGTCTAGATCATTGATGAATAGTTTGCAGATATCATTCAATATTTGAGAATAGGTATTGCGCCACATGAATATAACATTGCGTAGAAGAAAAATCTGTTAGTTCGGGCTGCAGACTATCAACTGATCGCATGAAACTTATACAAAATGGGTACAGATAACATCTTGCGAATATATGTGTTAGATCATGAAAGACCAAGAGTTTTAATAGAATCCCATGAGGGAATAGCAGGAGGACATTACGCAGGAAAAGCTACCACGTAGAAGGTATTGCGCACAGGACTATGGTGGTCGACCATTCACAAAGACTTGAAGGAGTACTTCCAGAGATGCGAGGTCCGTCAAAGGGTTGGTAAACCCAATAGAAAGGACGAGATGCCATTATGACCATAGGTAACATTATAGGCATTCGATAAATGGAAAATAGAATTTGTGGGACCAATCAACCCACCAATAAAAGAACAGGAGCAAGGTAAATTATTACCGCGACATAATACCTGACAAGATGGGTGAAAGAAACACCAGTGAAGGATTGCAATGCAGAAACAACAAAACAATTTCTCTTTGAACAAATAATCACTCGATTTGGGTGGCCAAGAGTTTTGATGAATGACCAAAGGCATAGACTTCATTAACAACACTATCAATGCTATGACTAAAGAGTTTTAAGTCCATCATCAGAAGAGCACACCATACCACCCACAGGCAAATGGCACAGTAGAATCATTTAACAAAATCCTTGAGAATGCACTGAAAAATATTTGTAATGTCAACAGGGATGATTGGGACCTCAAAATACCAGTAGTATTGTGGGCCTATAGGACCGTGTGAAAAACATTGACATGACACACACCATTTAAACTGGTATATGGCTAAGAAGCAGTTGTTCCATTAGAATTTCTAGTACTCATCTTGCACGTAGTAGAAATTACACACATGACAGAACGAGGTGCATTACATGAGAGACTAAATTAGTTGATGACCATGGAGGAAGATCGGATCCTAGCAAGGTTCCACCAACAAGTTCAGAAAGAAAGGGACAAAACTTGGCATGAAAGACACATCAAGAAGAAAAATTTCAAGTAAGGAGATTTAGTGTTGATGTATGACAACAAATCCATTCAACACCCAGGAAAACTAAGAATGCACTGGTTAGGACCGTACGAAGTAAAAAATGTCACTGATGGGGGAGTTGTACAACTAAAATACTTAGCAGGCGCAAAACTCAGAGGGATGATCAATGGGAGTCGACTGAAGTTGTACAAGGAAAATCGACCACTCACAGCTTG
>SNQJ01S0234014.1:0-13997 GCA_010110895.2 Picea sitchensis
TTTTCCTTTAAAATATTAACTCTCTTTTATATATATATATATTAATATTATATTATATTATATTATATTATATTGAGTAAAATATAGATGCAACCATAAAATGGAATGCACCAAGTCAACCACTATAAGGTTCTTAATTAGAGAACTATTTCCAAAGACATTTAAATAATAGAAAGGAAACACCATAAACATTATTAGATAGCACAAAGAAATATTAAAAATATATCTTAATATGATGAATAGAATTGTTCTCAGAGATAATGGATATATATAAATATAGAAATCACATTAAGGGGTTATTTTAAAATTATATTAGGGTTTTTGTTTAAAAAAACCCTAGATCCAACCACCATGAAGTATTAGCATGAGATAACCATAATGCATAACCATTTATGACAACAAAACCCTCGATTCGACATTAAAATCGAGGTAAAAAACACATGATCACAATATACAAAAATAATTATTATGTAAACTAAATTCGTATCATGGAAACAAAGTCCTATTAGTAATAATTTCATTGTATTTCACTTGAATCAAATTAAAGAAAATACGTAGCTTGGCTATGAGAGTATTTGCAATAATCTTGTATTCTCTTCAAAAGAGAAGTATTCAATATCATTTGACCTATAACTGAACCCTATGCTCACGTTTATGATCGCAGCATTGGAGTCTACTAAAAAAATATAAAGAATAGATATGGTAATCAATGGGACATAAGCTCGAAGGTAATGGCCACTCTATTTCGGCTTCATCCAATGGTTTTCTAAATAAATTCATATATATATATATATATATATATATATATGACTAGTAAGAAGTAAAGCAAAGACAAGATCTTAGATTGTAACTATTAATTGTTTTTACCTAAGAGGACTCTTGGATATTGGCATTTTGAATTTTCCTATTATTTAGGTTTCGGTTGAGGCTAATCAGTCCAAGTTAATCATGCAATTAATTCAGTCAGTTTCATGTAACTGTGGAGAGAATTGTATAAATGTGAATGACTGAGAGGCATTCAGAGAGCAAGGGATTCTATCCCTCTCCTGGCTTGCCCGTTGTAATTTCCTGTTTTTTCCTTGATAATCAAATGATTGACATTGTCCTGTGGATGTTTTCCTTATAAGGTGAAGGAGGGTTTTACCAGGTAAATCTTTGTTCTCTTGTGTGATTGCTTTCTGGCCTGTGTGTTTTTTGTTGTATTGTTGACTGTGGGCTTCCACTGCTCAACAAGTGGTATCAGAGCTGGTTAGCTGAGTTGAGTGAGATCTAGCGTGTGAAGGCGAATTCAATCGAAGCATGGAGATTCAATCTGAAAATTAAAGAACGAAATCCATGTGTAGGAAAGTGAAATCAGTGTGCAATGAATCTGTGTGCATGATGAATTCTTTGTAGGGTTTTTAGCCCCAACGAGCCTTACGCTGTGTTGGCTGTCGATACCTGTGGAAAGTCATGTTATACAGATCTGATGACTGAGAGATTGCTGTAAAAGGAGCGATAACTATTTTCCATTGCATGTCAATCCTTTCAATAGGGGCGATAAAAAATCCTTGCATTGTGCAACGAGTACTGTAAAGACGATAATCTTATTATCATCGCTCTTGTATATTAGAGCGTGGCGTTGGCGTAGCCTTGTGAAGAGAACATATGAGTCAACAACATGCTTCTGGAAAGATATTAGAGCTGCCAAAAGCCAAGGTTATTGAACGAATGAAAAATTTAAGACTCACCGCAATATGGTGGGTGAACTTGAGAGCATTGGCTGGAATACAGAACATAGATGAGATGTTGAAAGTAGAAGCTGAAGCGCTTTGGAGAAATCAAGTCGGATTTATAATCTGTGGATACCTATAATGAGAAAGGTGGAAAATACTATGGAGTTCCCGAGAATGGAAAAGCGTATCATGGACAGACATAAAATATCAGTAGGAGCAACACAGATAGATCCCTTGTGGGAGCCAACTCGTAGAGGAGCCACCAATGAGGTTGTGACTGGTGTTAGCGTGGCGTGCGACTGGTTTGAAGAAGTAGTCGTGGTCGTGGTCGTGATAGTACACGGGGTGGAAGGGGTCTGTGGATTCGTGCCCCTGCCCATTTTGAACCTCGAAGGTTTGTAGCTCGTGGTGGTCGTTTCATTGGTCGAGGTCAAATTTGGAGGTCGTGGAGTAAAGCGTCCTTTGGTGTCTGTTGTAGCTCCCAACATTCCTGCACTATATGAAATGCATTTCGCTGTACCTATGTTCGGATCAATTCTAAACACTGTCAATATCTGTCTCGACGCTCAAGAAATGGCCCTTCAATTCCGCCATTGCGAGCCCAAATTCGTATTTGTCGTTTAGCAATATCTGCCAGTGGTCGTGTAAGCCATTAAGGGAAACGATCATAAACAATGCTTGTGGAGCATAAAAGTGTGACCTGTGGATGGAGAAGCATCGAAGAAGAATGCTCATATCTGTGTTAGTCACGAGTCCTAGGATGACGAGGGCGTGAGACTGCATCGGTGGAGGCCGCACCCGATTCAGTGAAGCTGAAAATCACTGGTTTGACCAGAGGCCACAAAGACTGGATCTGGGTGTAAGTCTCGGGAGGTTGATTTGCTTCCTAATCTCGTGGTGATGGTCGAGGAGCCAATGTTGTAAGCAACGACACTTGTTAGGGTTCACAGAGGCGTGGAGTCAGAAGGTCGTGGGACATGGCTCAAGGAGATTTGTGCAGAGCGAATGTTGGAGGACGTGTAGAAGCTGTAAGAGAGAACCTCATTGGCAATGAGGTGGATTGGGAAGGTTCCCCTGGATTGGGTGTGCCTCTAATCAACAAGGGATTTCACATGGTGGAGAATTGCAGTCAAGCAATGGGAAAGAGAAGCCTTTGTAAAAGGAGAAATGGAAACAATGGTAACGGTAAATTTACTATGTGAACATTTTTTTCTATGGAGTTGTAAATTAAATGATTGCATGTAAATGGGCATATGACTTTAAGACTTGATTAGGCATGCATGAGTTAAACTTTGTCTTAGGTCAGCATTGGTGGGTTTCGGGTCTATGTTTTTTGGTTTCCAGTAGTATGGTGCCCATGATATTGCATATAGTGATGTCTATTCAAAGGCTAAGTGAAACTCCATTGTAAATGGTCCTGGAGATAAGTGAGAAAAGATTACTTGGCTGGCTTGTCTAAGGTCTTTGAATGCAATATTCGAGGTGGAGCATTGAAGGTGTTTAGGATCGCAAGAAAAGATTGGTTTGCAAGCTCAAGAGTTCATTGTATGGCTTGGAAACCGCATCCACGAAATTGGTATAGGAAGTTGATTCCTTCATGGTGAGCCAAGATTTACAAGAAGTGAACGTAACCATTGTGTTTATGGTACTCACTATCTTGGTGTTTAGATTGTTGACAATATGCTTGTAGAAAGCAGTAGCATGGTTAAGATCAATAGGTTGGCTCAGTTGACTTGGGAGATGAAGGATCCGGGGAGAGAAATTCACAGAGATGGGATTGATGGTAAGTTTTGGTTTATCACAACTTGAGTACATGAATGATGTGAAACTGGTAAAATCTTTTATGGATTTCCATTATAATTTTTCTTTAGGTTTGTGTCCAAGTGATGAAGAAGAAAAGGGTTATATGTCTCGTGTATAGTGTGCTAGTAGAAAGATTGATGATTACAATAAAAGGATGAGATATTTCAGGTGCAGTTGGCATTGTAAGTGGTCACAGGATAAATCTAGGTGGAGCAGTCAAATGGGTGCTTCGGTTTTGAAAGCACTACTATCACCTATCTTTAGCTTTCAGGAAGGTCATGAATGGGCAATTGCATGGTATCGGATAAATTGTTGTCAAGGTGGAAATTGTTGAAACGGTGACAACCAATTTCTAGTTCTATTGGATATTGGCATCTTGTAGATCCATATTATTTAGGTTTTGGTTGAGGTTAATCAGTCCAAGTTAAGGATGCAATTAATTCAGTCAGTTTCATGTAAATGTGGAGATAATTGTATAAATGTGAATGCCTCAGAAGAGCTTCTAGCCCTCTCCCGGGTTGCCCGTTGCAATTGTAATCTCCTGTTTTTCCCTTGATAATAAAATGATTTCCGTTGTCCCGTGGATGTTTCCCTAATAAGGTGAAGGAGGTTTTTACCACTCAAATCTTTGTCCTCTTGTGTGCTTTCTTGCTGACCTGTGTGTTTTATGTTGTATTGTTGACTATGGGCTTCAGCTGCAGGAGGATGAGAAACCATCCAATTCGTTGCTAGGGGAAAATTACTCTCCCAAATCCAGAGTACCTCTATGTTTACCCACGAGTATGAGTTTAACCGTCAAGCAAAGGAATAAAACCTGATAAAAATATAAATCTTGTAAGCCTACATAATTGTTCCAAAGTAAAATTCGAACCCGACTCTAATGTAAAGGATTAAATATAAATAGAATAATGTGTTAGTTTCCTTACCTTAGAGTTGAACAGATTGGTGATTTGTACATGCCATTGATCCCAAATGATCATTGACATGTATACAAACCACCACTTAATCAGATATACAAATTATATGTTTTTAAGGAAATGATAAAACCTCAGATAGTATAAACACTGGGCAAATGATGACAATAATAACAATTATAAGCTTACCTTCTTCAACTACTACAACTCATGGTGCTTGGGACGAGCCTGGTTTCGAATCTAAAGAGTAAATGATTACAAAACCCTCTGTCTAGCAGAGCAGAGCATGAAGCTCTCTCTCTCTCTCTTCTAGCATTCAACAATGCAGAAGCATTGAACGAGACTGGGTATCACGTTATATTGGAAGTAGGAGGTACATGATGAGAATGGTACTATCAGTAAACATAAATGGCACCAATACGTGGCCCATATCAACCTGGTTACCGAAAAGAACCATCCATAAAACTATGAGTTTACTCGTAGTTAATTCGTAGATATCATTAAATGAGAGTACATTGAACTCATTTCTTAGCCACGATGTGATGCGTGAAAGTATCATGGCTGAAAAACCTTATAAATCAACAACAAGTGAACCACGAATGTATGTGGAACTAAACAGTGGACCAATTCAAGATAACTCTATAGGAATGTTGGAAACTATGTGTAGTATAAAAGAAGAACTGCAAAGTATCAAGGTAGATAATGAAAAGCTACTCAAAGATAGTAAAGAACAAGAAGAGTTAAATGAGATTCTTCTTAAAAACATGATTGATATGAAACATTGAAGACGGATAGAACAAACTTCCAGTAATTCTAAAAGGGAACTTTCCAATGAAGAGTCACACAAGCCTAAAGAATATCAAGCAAAAAATTATGAAACAAAGTTACTAAATGAAGAAACTAGTGAGGATAACTATGATAGAAACACTTTGGAAAACATTGTACCTAAAAATAAGAAAATGAAATAGATTGTTGGGGGAGGGTAAGAAAATCATACCACCTAGCTTTGATGGTGAGTCTGAGGAGGGAGAAAAATCTTGTCTTAACATAAGTAAATATTTCAAAATCTACAACTATCGCATAAACTTGATGGCTATATTAGTTGTGTACCAATTGAATGGTAAATAAGACATTTGGTGGGAGGAGACAAAAAGGGTCAACAATATTAGGAGAAATTAGTTGAACTCGAAGATATTCAAGAAATACTTTAAACACAAATATTTAACATAGCGCTATTAAGTTGAAAATGCCAAATAATTCCATCACCTTAAGCTCGAACATATACCCATTGAATATTTTTTCACTAAATTTGTAAATATTATGAGATATTTAGCTTATATCAGTGAGGATAAGGAGAAAGTTCAAAGGTTCATGAGTTGTTTTCCTCAAGCATACAAAGAAAAAATTGAATTTCTTTATCCTAAGACAATGTATTATGTAATAAGACATGTTATATTGTGTTTCACTTAATTTAAACAAAGAACTAAAAATGAAAAATCTTTGAAATATAAGCATAAGGATAAACTTGATCCTAAGAAGAAAATTTGTAAACATCCTCAACAACCAACACAAAGTGCACCAAGTCAGAAGAAAAAAAATTGTTGGACAACAAAGTGTATCCATTCAGGACAATAGTAAACCCTCTTATTTTTTGAATAAAATAGTTAGCGAGATAATTAGACTGCCTCTATATTGTTGGGGATGTAAAGAACCTCACTTGTAATGGAACTTCCATTTAAATAAAAACAGAAATCAGTGAGTGCATAATATTTAGGAAGGAACAACAATAAATGATGTTGCGCGAAGTATTCACAAAATCTATGCTGCACTGGAAAATCAAAAGGTTGATCATCAATATTCCATGGTGGAGAGAGAAGGTATGTTAAATTAGAAACCTGTATCTATTTTGATGGACCTTGGTGCAAGTTTGAGTTATATTTCATTTATGCTGGTAGAAAACTTGCACCAAAAGTTAAACATAAGCAATCTTGGCTAGTACAGTTAGCTATATGAACAAAAGAAATGTTGTTGATTTCGTCAAAGATTATATGGTAAATATGGATGGAATGGAGACTAATTTAGAAATAAATGTTTTACGAGTAGGATCTTTTGATTTTCCCATATGCATGGATTTTTTGGAAAAACATTTAGCTATGATAAATTGTTTTGACAAGACTTTTATCCATTAAGATGATTTTTGCAAAAACAAAACAGTAAAAGAAACATTGTGGGTAGTGTCCATAATATAGATATTTGCTTTATAGTTAAAAATAAATGCCAAAAAAGGATGTAAAATTTATGTTGTTCACATATCCAAAAATATTGAAGAAAAGAATGAAAATTTGTTAACTAAGGATCCAATATTGAAGGAGTTATAAGAAGTATTTCCAGAGGAAATTGTAGGATTACCTCCTAGACGAGGAATAGATTTCAATATATAATTGGTACCCGGATCTTCACTAGTGTCTAAGGCCCCATACCGAATGAGTACTCAAGAACTGATTGAACTTCAGATGCAACTTCAAGAATTGTTGGATAAGCAATATTTAAGACTTAGTGTGTCTCCATGGGGGAGAACCATTTTTTCTTGTCAAAAAGAAAGATGGAAATATATGATTATGTATTTATTATAAACAACTTAACAAGATGAAAATTAAAATAAGTATCATTTACCCTGCATTGATTCCTTGTTGGATCAAGTTGGAGGAGCTAATATTTTCTCTAAGATAAATTTGTAGTGAGGATACCATCAGGTTAGAACTAACGAGGAAGAATACATGAAACTACTTTCCGAACTAGATATGGGCTCTATGAATTTGTATTGGTACCTTTTGGTTTAACAAACACACAACCTACTACATTTATCTGTTTTATGAATAGGGTATTGAGAAAATATTTAGACAAGTTCCTAATTGTGTTCATATATAATATATTGATCAATTCTAAAACCAAAGAGGAACATGAAGAACAGTTAAGAATGGTTTTGACAAAACTTAGGGAGCATCAACTATATGCATAGTAAATGCGAATTTTATTAGTATAAAGTGCAATATTTGGGACATGTAATTTCGGGTGAAGGGATCTAAGTTGACACGGAAAAGGTTATGACCATCCTAGATTGAACAATGTGAAAGGATGTGTCAAATGTCCATTATCTTATGGGAATCACACGCTATTACTGTAGATTCATACATGAGTTTCTAAACTTGCTTACCCAATAAATTCCTTGTAAAGAAAGGAATCCGATTTAAATGGACATAAAAATGTCAAGAAATTTTTGAAAAATTAAAATAGTTATTAACCACAACACTTGTATTGAAGATAACAGATCCACATAAAGACTGTGTGGTATGTATTGATTCCTCAAAAGGAGGAATTGGAGAAGTTTTATTATAGGATGATCATGTGATTTCCTATGAATCACGAAAACTAAAACCTCTTGAAAACAATTATGCAACACATGATATGGAATTAACTCCTATTGTACATGATTTAACTATGTGGTGAAACTACTTGTTGGGTAGAATTATTTTATTTAAAACTGATAACATCAACCTTAAATACCTTTTCGATCAACAAAACCTGAATTCCAAACAATCAAGATGTTTAGATTTTGTGAGTATTATTTTGAGACATAGCAAATTAAAGGAAAATAAAATAAAATATGATATGCATTGAACAGAAAAACAAATGCAATTTTTAGTAGTAACATGCAAACAATTAAATTAGCAACAAAAATGATGAAATTTATAAGAAATTACAGGAAAAAATACAAAACAATGAGTCTCTTGAAGAAGAATCGAAATTCAAATGTAACATGATGGTTTTTTGGAGTATAAAGATAAGATTTATGTTCCGAATAACACAAAAATAAAAACATCAATACCAATTGAAGTACATAAGAAACCTTATTCAGATCACGCAGGTTAACAAAACACTATAAAAACATTGAAAAAAGAGTATTTCTGGCCTAGAATGAAAACTGAAGAAGATAAATATATTTCTAGGTGCCTTAAGTGCTACAATTTTAAGGTTCAGCACCATCACCCAGTTGGATTATTACAGCCAATACCCATTCCTGTGTGGAAATGGGAAGTGATTAGCATGTATTTTATCACAAGACATCCTAAAACTAAGAAAAAACATGATTCTATAATGGTAGTAGTAGATAAACTCACCAAATCTACACATTTTATTCAAGTGAAATCAACTCACAAAGTTATATACATTGCAAAAATTTTCATAAAGTAAATGTTTATTATGCATGGTATACCCAAGACTATAATTTTAGATAGGGACATGAAATTCACTTCAAATTTTAGGAAAAAATTGTTCAGTGGTTCTGATACTTAGTTGAATTTTAGTAGTGCATATCATCCTCAAACTAATGGTTAAAATGAAAGAACTAACCAAATTGTAGAGGATATGTTGTGAATGTATGTGATGGATTAACCCACAAAGTGGTAAGATTACCTTCATTTGATTCAGTTTGTATATAATAACGATTATCAGATTTCCTTAAAGATGAGTCCCTTTGATATTATGTAGGGTAGGAAGTGTCAAACACCTGTTAGTTGGGACAACCGCATTGACAAGATTTTTTTGGGCCTAGTCATGTTAAAATAAATGGAAGCAATTGTTCAAAAATAAAAACAAAATTTAGAAAGTTCACAAGACAAGCAGAAGAGTTGTGTAGATTTCAAAACAACACATGCATAATTTAATATAGGGGACCATCTTTATCTTAAAGTCAAACCTAGAAACAATGCATTTAAATTGGGAAAAAGTACCAAGTTCGCACCACACTATTGCGGGCCATTTCAAGTGCTCGCTAGAGTGTGGCCATTGGACTATCAACTTGCATTTCCAACCAAATTAAAAGTTTACAATGTATTTCATGTTTCATTATTAAAAAATTATGTACATGATATATAAATGATGTGGTAAATTGGAATGTGATTCAAGTGGAAGCCGAAGGCGATTTTTAGGTGGAACCACTACGTATTCTTGATAGGAAGAAAATTATGTTGTAGAAATCACCCTTCGCTCAAGTTAAAGTGCATTGGAGGCACTTTATTACCAAGGAGGATACTTGGGAAATGAAAGAATTCATGAGGAAGGCATATCCATTTCTATTATAGAGATTATATACTTAGATTGGAACACCGGGAATGGTTTTCAATTCAAGAAGGAGAAAATGTAATGTCCCTCACTTTACAAACATTTAAACATTTTAATTTTTGATAAGTTTATGATGTGGAAGAATTGGAAAATATTTTTATCGCACAAGTTGTAGGTTGGGAAAATCTCGAACCAACCACCAAATGGTGACAACTGAGAGAGAACCTACCCACTGTTAGCTTAGATAGGTGTTCCCGTTAGGTTAGAGGTAAACTGATTACCTCAAGGGGGGAATTCCGATGACCCTAGGGGGGAAAGAGATGAAAAATGTGATGTATGAATGAATGACTCTATAGGTCAAGTTTCTATGTGTGGAGAAGGGATTGAGTAAGGTCTTGGTGGTAGCCAAGGGTTTCCAAGAAGTATTATACCTTGCAAATGTTGATTATACTTTATTTAGACACAAGGAAAACAAAGATAGAAGCCCAAGTATATGATGGAAAAGAAAGTTAGATTGTTGTCCCTAATTTCAAAATTATTAATAATATATATCATCAAGTAAATGACACAATTATCTACTAAAACAAGTACTAGAAATCAAGTAAATGATGCAAGAGATCAATTAGTGAAACTCAATATTAAAGGAGCAAGATACCATCATGGAAAGTAAGGTTGTAGTAAACACTTTCTATAGAGATAATAATCAGCCTTATGGATATAAAAAACAAGTTATTACAATAAGAGATTCAACCATTCGTCCCCGAGGTGTAGGACAGTCGGTGACGGAGTGTGTTGTTAAGCCACTCCGTGATGTTAAAGTCACCGGTTCGAAACTTGCGTGGACAAAAAATCCAACCATGTTAAGGGTTGGTGTGGCTCAGGTCGGGTGTGATCCCTGGGTGATTTTGATGGCTTAGATGCCCCTGAGTCACGGTTTCTCAAGCCACAGGTTAATCGCGTAGCCAACAGGTCCCGCACAAATTAACAAACAAAAAAAAAAGAGATTCAACCATTCAAAACTTTCAAAAACTCTACCAAAAGATGCGTTATAATCACTAGAATATGTGGGAAAAATCTTAGCAAATTTTAAAGGTTCAATTGAGAGTTATTAGAGAAATTTTAATTAGGGTTTCTTTAGCCCTAAAAATTGAAAATAAATTTTTATTACAACAGCAAGCAATACCCCTTTAGAGGGAATGACCTAGTGTCTAATAAGTGTGGTAGGAACAAGGAACAAAACCTAGATTATAAAAAGTTGAAATGACCAAAAATCATGTTTCCTAATGAACTATTTTATTTCTCCAATGCAAAATATTCATACTAGTGCCTTTAAAATTTGGTGAATGGAGTCTTATAATAAAGAGTTAGATGAAAAAAAAACCTAGGGGTGTAATCCCTTTGACTTCCTAGGGTATGCTAATCAAACTTAGGGTAAATCTAAGATGGTATACACACTTATATTCCTCCTAGCAACCCTTGCAAAATAACTTGTAAAATTTATCAGTTTAGATGAATCTTAATGGAGGGTGTATGCAAGATAATCATCCAAGGGTTTCAAACAACCACAACCAAGAAAGAGCAAGAAATAACTAACAAGGCAGATTCTTCCTTACCAGTTCCAAGAAAGAGAGATCAAACCCTAGTTTCACCAAGAAATATCGTCATTCCAGACAAAGAGAAAAAGAATCCAAGAGTTGCGCATCACGCCTCATCACCCCTTCACCAAAATATATAACCATAATTGTTTTTAACAAGAGAGATATACCAGAATGCTCAAATCCAACGAAAATTTCTGCTACTTCTCACAATGGGAGAGTTATTTTCTCAAAAGAGGTTCAATGATCTCTACTTATACAAAATGTCTAAAACATAGTTTCTCCACAATCAAAGGGTAAACATAAGATAATGGGTAAACAACCCTTATATTACCCCTTAAAACAAATAATAATATTTAAATTTCACTTTTGCACATTAATGAGGTCACCCCTTTAGGGGTGTTTTGACATTTGGAGCAAGTCATTAGAGATGAAAATGGAGGTCGTTGGGGATCCTAGAGCCTCCTCTACATCTTTTAAGGTCAATACATTTATCCTCCGGTCAAATCATGGAAAGTGTCAATGAGAAACAACTCCATCAAGACAAACCCTATCCCTAGGTGACGTCAAGCCTCAAGAAGTGAATTTTTTCCCCTCCTAGGAAAGTCATTTTGCATGTGAGGGATAGGTCATGTCTCCCAAGGTGTCTTCTATAAATACAATTCATCATCATCCGACATGTGAGCCCTTGACATCCAACTTGTGGGATTCAAGCCCCATGGAAAAATTAAATTAGCAACAATTAAATTAGCAACAAAAATGATGAAATTTATAAGAAATTATAGGAAAAATTACAAAACAATGAGTCTGTTGAAGAAGAATCAAAATTCAAATGTAAGAGGATGGTTTTATGGAGTATAAAGATAAAATTTATGTTCCGAATAACACAAAAATAAAAAAATTAATACCAAATGAAGTACATAAGAAACCTTATTGAGATCACACAGGTTACCAAACCACTATAAAAACATTGAAAAAAGAGTATTTCTGGCGTGGAATGAAAACTGAAGAAGATAAATATATTTCTAGGTGCCTTAAGTGCTACAATTTTAAAGTTCAACACCATCACCGAGTTAGATTATTACAGCCAATACCCATTCCTTTGTGGAAATGGGAAGTGATTAGCATGTATTTTATCACAAGACATCCTAAAACTAAGAAAAAACATGATTCTATAATGGTAATAGTAGATACACTCATAAATCTACACATTTGATTCGAGTGAAATCAACTCACAAATACATTGCAAAAATTTTCATGAAGTAAATGTTTATGATGCATGGTATACCCAAGACTATA
This sequence comes from Picea sitchensis, assembly GCA_010110895.2. NCBI lineage: Eukaryota > Viridiplantae > Streptophyta > Pinopsida > Pinales > Pinaceae > Picea > Picea sitchensis. The sequence continues at coordinate 12,448 of SNQJ01S0234014.1, forward strand.
ATTTTAGATAGGGACATGAAATTCACTTCAAATTTCAGGAAAAAATTGTTCAGTGGTTCTCATACTTAGTTGAATTTTAGTAGTGCATATCATCCTCAAACTGATGGTTAGAATGAAAGAACTAACCAAATTGTAGAGGACATGTTGTGAATGTATGTGATGGACTAACCCACAAAGTGGTAAGATTACCTTCATTTGATTGAGTTGGTATATAATAACGATTATCATACTTCCTTAAAGATGAGTCCCTTTGATATTATGTAGGGTAGGAAGTGTCAAACACCTATTAGTTGGGACAACCGCATTGACAAGATTTTTTGGGGCCTAGCCATGTTAAAATAAATGGAAGCAATTGTTCAAAAATAAAAAGAGAATTTAGAAAGTTCACAAGACAAGCAAAAGAGTTGTGTAGATTTCAAAACAACACATGCATAATTTAATATAGGGGACCATATTTATCTTAAAGTCAAACCTAGAAACAATGCATTTAAATTGGGAAAAAGTACCAAGTTCGCACCACACTATTGCGGGCCATTTCAAGTGCTCGCTAGAGTGCGGCCATTGGACTATCAAATTGCATTTCCAACCAAATTAAATGTTTACAATGTATTTCATGTTTCATTATTAAAAAATTATGTACATGATATATAACTCATGTGGTAAATTGGAATGTGATTCAAGTGGAAGACGAAGGTGATTTTTAGGTGGAACCACTATGTATTCTTGATAGGAAGAAAATTATGTTGTAGAAATCACCCTTCACTCAAGTTAAAGTGCAGTGGAGGCACTTTATTCCCGAGGAGGATACTTGGGAAATGAAAGAATTCATGAGGAAGAGATATCCATTTCTATTATAGAGATTATATACTTAGATTGGAACACCGGGGACGGTGTTCAATTCAAGAAGGAGAAAATGTAATGTCCCTCAGTTTACAAACATTTAAACATTTTAATTTTTGATAAGTTTATGATGTGGAATAATTGGAAAATATTTTTATCGCACAAGTTGTAGGTTGGGAAAATCTCGAACCAACCACCAAATGGTGACAACTGAGAGAGAACCTACCCACGGTTAGCTTAGATAGGTGTTCCTGTGAGGTTAGAGGTAAATTGATTACCTCAAAGGGGGAATTCCGATGACCCTAGGGGGGAAAGAGATGGAAAATGTGATGTATGAATGAATGAATTTATAGGCCAAGATTCTATGTGTGGAAAATGGATTGAGTAAGGTCTTGGTGGTAGCCAAGGGTTTCCAAGAAGTATTATACCTTGCAAATGTTGATTATACTTTATTTAGACACAAGGAAAACAAAGATAGAAGCCCAAGTATATTATGGAAAAGAAAGTTAGATTGTTGTCCCTAATTTAAAAAATTAATAATAATATATATCATCAAGTAAATGGCACAATTAGCTACTAAAACAAGTACTAGAAATCAAGTAAATGATGCAAGAGATCAATTAGTGAAACTCAATATTAAAGGAGCAAGATACCATCACAGAAAGTAAGGTTGTAGTAAACACTTTCTATAGAGATAATAATCAGCCTTA
>SNQJ01S0234015.1:0-12959 GCA_010110895.2 Picea sitchensis
TCAAAGTCATGTTTCCAAAATTAAAAATGAAGTCACACTATCACTGCAATCAGGCCTGCCATTTAAAAAAAAGTGTAATGATATTCGTTAAACATATATGGAGGCAGTAAACCAAAAATCTAGATTCAATTGCAAAACCCGAATTGACATTTGAATAGACAGCCAACAACCACCATTCCAACACAAGATATGAACTGAATAATTCAATCATGCAAGTGTAACTCTATCACTGTACATCCCCATTCTATATGAATCTAAAAATCTGGGCCATCTATCCAACACGACGAGGTATCAACAACATGTCTGCCTCAACAAATGAAGGGATTGCAACAAAACATGCTTAAAACTTTGTGGGTACCCCTGAGTGTGAAACCCAAGCTATCCATATTATACATAGTGTGTAGCCACCAAAACACCACAATGAAAAATCTCCATTTACAAAATCAAACACACAGTCACAGTAATAACTCAACTCGTCATGTCGAGCCATCAATATAATACAATATTGCTTCGATTTAGTCACTGTAATCGACTATGTTGTGTACAACTCGGCTTATACAATCAGAAAATCATAAGCATGTAGTGGATGTAGTTCAAACAATCATCCTGGTTGCAATAACCATTAGGCCCCAAAAGAAACTAACAGTTACAATGACCATTATTTCATTGTATAGAAACACCATACACACAATGCGGTATGCGTGAACAACATCAAGAAATTGTAACCAATGCCAGCTAAAAATACAAATAATACTTAGTGGAAAAAAACCAATGTTTGTGTATCAACCAACCAATTCACCACTGTCGTAAAAATCAATTGACCTAACAAGTTGTGGAAACCATGCATACCCACGCATCAATTCTAATCAGTGCAACAACCCTCTCCATTAAACAATATTGAGTTATACAACATAAGGAGAGCCACTATGCAATTTAAGTTGTGAAAATAACAATGCAAGGTTTACCATTGTTATAATAGAGGTAATAACTAAATGCCAAACCAACACGATTGTCGTATGACCAATAGGGTGAGTTTGGATTCAAATTAATCGACAATACATTCAATCCACAATAACCCATAGTAAACTTGACAGGATAGACATTCTTCTCTATAAAACTTCAGACTAGAGGCTAAGGGCTTGTTTTGTAGCCAACATAGAGTCGCCTTCTTGTAATGGTGACAACTCTGAGGCCAATGGTGCATACACAGAGAGAACCACGACAGGGGGCCATAACAGAAAGAGAGGCTCTAATTCGACCTGGCAATGTTATTTAACGTACGCAGGGTATGACCCTTGTGCTCTTCGATCAAACAACCACAGTAATGAGGTGAAGACATGGCTGATTAAGAACAGGAAACTCATTTCGTAACCCATAGTGGTGAAATCAACCAATGCCCAAGTGGACAAAACACAATGACGCAGAATGCCTCCAACCATTAAACCCATAAAATCCAGAGACTCGACATATTGATGCGAACACATAAGAAAAACCATCCAACAAAGACAAACAAAACCCTTCAACTAAACTGGCCAAGATCACAGAGAATTCCTATGGCTGCTAACATCCAATATGACCAACAACTTCTATAAATACAAGATTATTGCAGAAAGAACCATTGGCACTTTATTTCAAATCACATTTTGTTTACACAGTTGCAACACTTCAGGAAAGAACAACCCAATACACCTGATCCAGTAATCATTTCATAACCAGAGCAGACTCATGAATGGAAGAAAAAAGACATACCTGTAATCGAATTCCTTAAAACATGAGCTGGTCGAGCGGTTCCTCTCTACTAAGAAATCAGAGCATAACCACATTAGCAAGGTCGAACAATATCTCGACTAGGGTGGTGGCTAATAGAAGGAGTAAAGGTGACATGCAATAAATTCACGTCGCCTCCATCCACAACTCATTAATTCATTAGCACATGCCAAGTTCTTCATTAACACCATTAATCAAATCATGTATCGAAACCATCACCATATTAAAAGCCAATAGCATGACCATCATATTCCTTAACTTGTGCCATATAAATAAACCACATACCATATCACAAAGTTAAATCGCATAACCATTAATGTCTTTTACTTTTTCAAAATGCGCCACACATATCCTGTCCATCCAAATATACCATATTCATATTACCAATATAACTCAATTAAGTCGTATAACCACCACTTGCTAGCTAGGATTCAACCATAATCGCTAAGTCCTTCATGCAAGTAGAATAGTATATAGTATATAGGATAGTTTAAATTCTTCCTCTTTGCAATTGTTGCATTGTTTCTTATTTCTTTCCAATTGTTTGTATGTGGTATAGTAAAATTTCAGAACTAGATCCCTTTTATTTTGCATCTGTTATAATAGTTTTTCCCTTTCTCCAAAATACCTTTTATGTATTTTCACTAACATGTTTGTTGTGCAGGTGTCATAAGGACAAATATCAATGATATCAATGAATAACATAGGTTGTAATAACATAAGGAACCAACACTTCATAAGCTCAAATCATATCCAATAACAATAAGACCTCATCAACCATGTAAGTCGTGTTGCACATCATCACAACATCAAATATGAATAGACTTGATCTTCAATAGTTCAAGGGGGTCCCACCTACTAGTATTATTTAACTTTTATAATAATAGGCTTTAGAAAAACTTTGCAAGAGAAACTTCGTTGACTTTTTTTAATCGTCAACAAGTTTCTCCAGGAAGTGGCGATTCTGTAGTTGTAGGTAGATTTTGGTAGATGTAGATATTGGAAGCTACAACCTATTTTAATGAGGGTGGTTTGATCATTTGTGGTTTTGAGAGGACATCGTTGTCCTCATATTTTTGGTGAATTTTTTGTCAGTTTTGTGAGCTGGGAGGGATGGTTTTTTCCCTCAAAATTTTTGAGTTTGACAAATTTACAAAACATTTTTTTTGTCTAATGTGAATTGATGATTTATCTATGATCTCGATTGTTTTCGTTGCTATAATTTTTATTCAATAATTTTATTGTAAAATTGTTCAGTGATAACAACTAGGGTTTACTTTATGATCACTAGGAAGTGATTTTCAGATCTGAAATTAGTCACATAGAGTTTCATGTGAAATATTGACAATTTATGGCCCTAATGGAAATCAAATCATGAAGTATGCATGGGGCTTGGGGTCCATCTCAAACAATGAAGTATAAGTTTTGGTTGTGTATATGAGAATGAAATTGTTAAAAGTAGATAAATACTTGAGTGTCATCATCATTGATGACTTGGAATTGATTATAAAAGGCTTGCGCAATATCAGTAAGAAATCACAACCTAGCCTTCAAATAATTTATTACAGGATAAAAATTGAGGAGAAAAACTTCCAATCTGATGCAGGAGCATCGCAAGAAAGCGCAAGAGGAGGAAAATTGGATACGCACCAATGCACATTTTGAAGATATTTTGAATTTCAAAAGGATGGCACATTAATGTAATATCTGGAGAGACATAAGTGCTCTTAAATGTTTTGGGAATTGTAACGCAGATATTGAGTGGTTTCTCTCATTTGTTGGTAGTAGGCATTTAATGTAATGAATGTAAAGTAGATGTAGGATTTAATTCGATTAGATAGCTTGAGGTTGTAGGAGGGAAAACTCAAGAAACCTCCCTCGTAGATGTAATGTATCATTATTCTCATTCTAAGAGTAGAAGTTGTAGAGGAAATAGAGCATAGGAGAGCATAGGAGAGCATAGGAGAACATAGACTGTAGAAGTTGTATAAGTAGATAGTTGTTTCTATAGAAACCATGTACATAAGCACTTGAGTTAATATAAGAATGATTTGACTCAATTTCATGGTGTTGTTATGAATGTTGTTTGCATCTATTGAATGGGATGTTTATAGTTTGCTTATATGCTCTATTATGCATTTGTTTCAATGTTTTATGTGTATGATTTCATGTTGGATGTATGAAGTCTATGAGAGGGAGAGTATGAGTTTCAATTGTTTCTCTTCCTGAGAATTCCTGCAAGGAGTGCAGCGAAGGTCCGTAAGGAGTGCGTTGACGAGTTCTAAGTTTTACCTCATAAAATATCAGGAGAGACAGAGTTGTTCTTATACCATCAGAAGTGAAAATATAGCACAGAGCCGTGAAAGGTGTGCGCAAGCTAGGTTGAAGTATTAAAATTTTCCAACCAAGTGAGTGGTTGAAGAACTTCTGCCGCAAGAAGTGCACAGAGTTGGAAGATTTCAGATAATCAGAGATTATCGTGAAGTCTGCAAGGAGTGTGTGCAAGAATACCTTAGAATCTTTGAGTTTGCAACAAGATTCAAGCTCAGGAAGGATAGATACTTTGAAATTTCAAAGGAAGGACGAGGGTCGAAGTCACTTTGCAGAAACCAAGCTCATGAGGAAGGACACCAAGATATTTGGCCAGGAATCTTTGAAAACTTGAATGGACGGTTGAGTTTCCCAAAGGGAGAATAGAAGATATCTATGGACCGTTGGATCCAGTGGATCAACAGGGAAGTTAAGGCTGAGTGCCTTTCAACACTCACAAGATCGGGAGGATTACAAGACGTTAGATCTGGAGGAACGAGATTCATTGATTGGGCGCTCTAAGATATCAACATTTTGGAAGTTGGAAGTGTGGATGAAACTACTTTCGAGAATCCTCAATACGTGAAGTCCCGATGTGATCTAGACCATTAGATATTAGGAGGTTTAGGACCATTGATCTATGGAGAGGAAGTCGCGAGTTCGGACTTCGGGAAGAGGAGAAGAGTTGCATCATGAACTCGTAAGTAGTGACATCTCGACACGCTTGGAGGAGAGGCCCCAGGATTTGGCTGGAGGTCATATGGTGAAAACATAAGGGAGGAGCTAAGGACCATTATCCCATTTTGGGGTTTTGAGAATTAGAGGATTCGTGGTGACTCGTAGCAGGAATCCCAAAATCGTGAAACGCGAAGTTGTGAAACTCGAAGAGCCATTTGGGTTAAGTCAGTGGTCATGCTAGTGGTCACGTAGAATAGGGGTTCACGCCTAGTGCTTGTTCATGCGGGCATAACTTCTAAGAAGGACCTGTGGTTTTATATGCATTAAAGGTTCCAAAGGGAACTGAAGAGCCATTTCGGCTCAGGGGAATAAGAAGATCCAAATACCGGGAGGTTAAGCAGACCCTGCTAAGGTAGGGGTGTTGCATCACAATAAGTGGAATATTTTCATGTATTTCGAAGGTAAAATGGGGAAGTTGATCTTTTAGGCAACAATTTTAAGCAACTGGATCAATGTATTCTTAGAATAAATGAGGTTCCCCATATGAATCATTTACCATAGATTAATGACTCAAGGAAACTCCAAATTGTTTTGCTCCATAGACAAAGGAAAATTCAAAAATTTCTCAGATAAAAGCTTTGGCTTAGGGGGTGATTTGTCCTCTGTTGGAAAACCTGTGTTGTCGAACATGGTATCAGATCCTGTTTGAAGACCCGCTCCGATATTGTAGATTGATATCGTGAAGCCGAGTTGCCTCATATATGGTTTCTACCATTTTCGTACATTTTTGGGCTGAGAGGAATATTCCATTGCATCCAAAGTGTTCGTTTCAGTCAAGACCGCTTTTTGTTTCACTCGAAAAGGTTTATGTTTTCCCAAGATATGACCATTCCAATCAGATTCAGAGGTATAAAGATTGAATACACCCTTTTAAAATTTGTGCAGAGTATTATTTCAATTTTATATTTTTTGTTTCTAGGTTGCTACTCTTTTTTATCTGTGTATAATATTTTCCCCACGCCCTGTGCGAACTCGGCAAATCATAAACAAATTAGAAGCTAACCGAGATCTAACCATTGTTTTCATCGAGAATCACAATTTTTTTCTTATGTGAAAAGCATTTTTTATGATAACGCTCTCCAACACCGTCTTCATAATCATCATCATCAACAACAACAACACCAACAACAATCCTCCTTATAAACAATACGATGTGTTTTTCTAGCTCACTTGGTTAAAAGTTTCCTTACTAAGTAAGAGGTCTTAAGTTCAAGTCTCGTTTTTGTTACTTTTTTTTGAAAAGTTCATGCATACATTGTAAAATGTATTTCACTTCAAGTATACAATTGAATCACTATAAGTAACTTTATTTTAAATTTATTTATTTTACACACAACTTTATTTTATAAAGTAACTTCATTGTAAAAGTGATCCCTGCTTATTTTTATAAAAGTGGGTCACTTCACAAAATAACTTATTTGTAAAAGTGATGTTATTTGGAGGGGTATCACCATGTGGATCAACTTCTACTTGCCACGTGGCTCTTTTGTTACGGTTTATGCCTTTTTTAAAAGGGAATAACATTCATATCCGAAGTCCATTTTCAATGTAATTTTTTTTAAACCACCTAATTTTTCAAGATATTTCCATCCACACCATCATTTTCAGTTTTTAAATCCATATTATTTGCATATTTAATATGGATTTTTCCATTTATCTTTTGCTTACCAACACCAATTACTTCCAATGGAAATCCCATAAGGATGATTTATTAAGAAGTAAAGGTTTGTATCAGATTACCTTGGGAAAGTGTTGGTTTGGTGTTTTGACTGTTTTTCCAATGGCCAAATCCTTTTTGCATATGACAATTATACATTCTATGCTCTTCTTTAGCCATTTTTAAAGGTATTATCAAGATTTATGCATCAATTCATCATGGAATAGCACGAGGTATGTGTAATCATCGTTTTGCAATGGTTTTATGTTAATTCATCTTCAATTGAATGATTACAATGTTCTAATATTTCTTGTTTTCTTGCAACAGGTCAAAATTGCGATCCATACTTCCATCAAGTCCTTCGTCTAGACCTCCATCCAACACTCGATCCGACACTCGATCCGACACTCCATCCGGCACTCAGAGCGCAGAGGATTCGGCAGTTACCATATCTATGGGCTTCGATGGAAGAATCAGGAACATGGGTTTTGTGCCCACCCATTCTCTCCAGCTATGGAGCTCGATGCATCCATATTTGGGTGGCTACAGTAGCCACTAAGTGGAGTGCACAAGGCTGTTAAACAAAGATGCTTTTTGTTAAACAAATTTAATGTATTTTATGCTTTTATAGAGTGTTGACCATTCCAGTGGTCGACCTTAAATCTATAAATATTGTTTCCTATGCCATGAAGAGGAGGATATATTTTATTTTATACACAAACATTATATTCATTTTGTTGTATACTCTGTTTTTGCTGATCAATACCAATGCTGTGTTAACTCAGTGATTGTTTTTTCCTATTGAAGTATTTCCACGACATTTTGGGGGGCCCACCAGTGGTCTGGGTAGTTGTTCATATCAGTATATACTTGCATCTCTATATTTTCCTTTCATATCTCTTCAATTTCGAAGTTGCTTGTTTAATTCCATTCATTGTGTATATCTCTCTAATTTCAGATTGCTTGTTTAACTTGTATCTCATTTCCTGAATTGTGTGTGTATCATAGAGCATGTGTGGACGTCCATGTTTATTTGTTTATGTTTTGATTTCTAATATATCAATTGTAGGCTGTAATTTATTTTCTTATAAATTGTTTAATTATGCCATCATGTCTCTTTTTCATAAGTTGTAAATCACTTTGCAGAATAACAATTTAGATAGAGTCAATGGTTACTTGTTGCTATTTAGATTCTTAACACTTTGCTTGCAGGCTATAGTTCACTTGTTTAGAAGTGTTTTAATTATGCTATCATGTCTTTTTCTCTCTTTTTCATAAGTTGTAAATCACTTTTCAAAGTAGATATTTACATAGTGTTCATTTATCAAGTTGTGGTTTTCAAATACTCCATGTAGGTTTTCTTAACTTGTTAATCTTGTCTCTAGCATCAACATGATAAGATAGAAGTTGATTTTGGGTTATGATATTCAATGGTAGATTAGTTAATTTTAAGTTATGATTTTTAATGACATCCTAGTTATGAAGTTGAATTATGGTTTCTAATTAGTATTAGTTATGAGTTTGTAGGTTTGCATGACTTATTGATTCTGAATAGAGTATTTTCCAATAATAGTGTGATAGAGAAACTGATTGATGTTTAATCTCTTCTGCATAATGTTTAAAGATCATATGGATTCCAAGAACATCTAATGTTGCTTTTATGATGGCAAAAATTTCTATAGACTACCTTATCCATACTCTACAATTCTCTGTAGAAGTTACCATTGAGTTAATTCCACTTGAATTGTCATTAGTGGTTAGATGTCATCATGATGTAATTCACCACTGTAGACACAATCATCACATTTGAATAATGTCACAACACTCTTTCTTTCAGTTAGATAGATTGGTGTTTATTCTCTACAAGATAGAAATAACCGTGAGTTTTTGCTTTTCTTGCTTTCAGTTAGGTAGATTCGTGTTTATTCTCAGCAAAATAGGAATAATTGTAAGTTTTTTTTTAAGAATAGAGTTCACTTGTAAGGATATTTTTGATAGATTATTTGCTTGTTTGCTTATTTTCTTACTTGTCATTTGCTTATTTAGAGGTAGATTAAATAGATAGATTAAATAGTTCTGAGATAGATTATTTGCTATTTTCCTATTTAGAGATAGATTAAATAGTCCATAGTCCTAGATTTCTTAAAGCTCATTAGTTAAAGGTTGCTTTGGATATTTAACATAGAGTATGATTTTTGAATGGATTTTAAAATTCATCTTTTTAAAGTAGAATTGTAAATTAAAAAGAGTGTTGATCCCTAGGGTAAACCATCTCCTTAGCTAGTTAATCTTCCTATTGGATTTTCTTTCTGCCTTGGCTCATACTATTCCACAAATCTAATTTTACTTACCCCGGGTTGACAATTTAATTGAGGTAAATTAGTACATATAGATTACCCATCATTTTTTGGCATTATTTCCGGGGAGTTGTCTTAAGGTAGAAAATAGTTAGGAAGTAGATTATTTCTGAACATTAGTACTAGTTTGGTGGCAAGGGAACTTTAAGACGAGAGGTAAGAACCTTCACATCTGTTATAGCAGGTTCCCCCAAACCGAATGGTAGTTTTTCTTTTTGTACTACGTTCATGAACATACCTAGGGACCCAAAGGGTAGATATATCAAAACCAAACCAAAACTTCCGATTAAGGTTCCTTCTAACCTTTTTGGAGGAAGGAACACTCCACCCATAAAATGCGCAGAACAATATTGGAAATTAGGGGATAACTCAACCCAAGGAGATAAAAAAGTCTCAGAAGAGACCAAAACTAGGGAAACTATAGAGAAAAAAATTAAGACATGAATAGTAGTGGGACAGGAGACAAGACCACTCAAACCTTCATTAGAACCAACCAACACAACCATTTCCTTTTCACCACCATCAGAGGACTCTAAATTTATAGATATCATTGACCCTGAACAACTAAATGATCTCTTTGGCAGTTCAACCAATATAGTTGTATCCCAAGTTGAAACAACAACTTTGGAACCAATAATTTCAACAAGCTCAAGTAAAGTCCCGGACATCCAAATAGTAGATAAATATTTCTATCGAAGGAATGCCCTTCCTGAAAAAGAACCTTGGGACACTTTGTTATCTTCAAGGATAAAACCATTCAAGTATTCTCTATTTGGGAATCAAATCAGTATGGATGATCAGGAGGATCACAACCATGTGAGACATGATGAGGGATAATAAGTTGGAAACCAAACAAAAACCACCTTTGGGTTTCCAATTTTGGATACCACACAAAATGTCAACATGAAGAACATTCCACTCTGCACTGCCCAAATTTTATGGTAAGAGCAGTGAGGACCCAGATACCTTCCTATTTGAGTTTGACATCTTGTGTCGAAGCTATAACTACTTGCAAGATGCCCATAAATTAAAACTTTTTCCTTCCACTCTCAAGGATTCTGCACTAAGATGGTTCATGGGGTTAGGAGAGTCTAGTATTAGGTCTTGGGAAGATATGAAAGCTATATTTCTTAAGAAATACCAAGACTATTGCAAATATAAGGATTCTCGTAATCATATTTTTAAAATTCAACAGTTAGAGGATGAGGGTCTCGAAGATTACATGGAACAGTTTGCTTATACCTCACAGAAATTGAAATACCATGACCTTCCAGATGATGCAGTCAAGACTCTTTTACTTAAAGGAATTTTGGAAGATTATGTAGAGACACTTAACCTGATGGTATTAGGTGACATATCCCATAAACCATTCATTGAAATATGTGAAATGTGTAGAAATTACTCGAGGACTAGGTCCAAAACTGGGAAGACTGTTCGGGATCCTTATAGTAGAAACCTAAAGATAGTTAATTCATGTGGTATTACATGGGTATAGAAAGGAAATCTATTGGAGAACTTCAAAACTGATATTCTAAGTACAATAGGTTCCTAGTTGGACACCCTAAAGATTAATAAGAAATAGGAGGAAGATAATGCAACAATGTGCATATTTTGTCCAAGGTGCAAGAGGAAGCATTCCTCAAGGGAATTCCCATTAGACAACATTTCAGTCAGTGGCTTCTATATTGAATATCACCCAATTAAAAAATTCCCAACACTACTCAGTTTATTATCCATTTACAGAAGTGTGGATCCTAGGGAATATTCTTATGCACCTAGAAGGCCATGGAAGCCTAGGAGTCAACCTACATACTAGGATCTACCACCTCAAGTTACACCTTATTATTAACAACCACAACAATGGAACCCACCAAATTGGAAAAATGGGTCTCCAAAGTATGCTTCACACAACCCTTGGCTACAAGGATGGAGAGGAGAGCATACCCAAGGAAACACTCAGGTTCCACTTGTTCTTACGCCCACTCATCCTTACCCACAGTTTCCATCGAACATCCAACAACTTTTTCCAGGTTTTGTTCCCCCACCTTTACCTCCTATTCCACAACAACCCCAACAATTTCAAAATACAAGCAACCTAAGACCAACATTATTACCAGCACAATCGGTGCTATAACGTCCCCAGCCACCCATGGCCAGGCCACGCTATACGAGGGAACACTTTCGTTCTCTCACCGCGGAACATACTGTAACATACCCAGTATTCAACTAAGCTATGCCACATAAATATTCTCTTCAAACTGCATGCAATTATAGCATATACATACAACACTCTTGCAGAAGCTTTACATATAAACGTAAAAAAATAATTACATTATGTAAATATACAATTTCACATGGAAATAACAGTAAAAACAGATATGCAACATATACAGGGAAATACCCATAAACATACATACAATTATAATCACTTATATGATAAACTGTAACATAAGGAGGCAAATAACAATGCAACATGCAAATTTATCACATAGTTGGTACTTATCTTGGAAATATTGTCACCAATTGTGTACAGACCATCCACGAACCTCCCAGCCTTATACTACACTGTTCATCACTCTCAACAGTGAGTCACCCCCAAGCTGGGACTAAACTCCACCCAGGTAAAGGGATTCCTAACCAAGCTAAAGGCTCATAGACAACTGGAAAGACTCCGTATCAGGTGTTCACTCAACTAACAACCTACAACCTCTCATTCCCCACATGCCTATCCCACCCAAGGAAGTGTGCTCCTTCTCTGCTCAACTGTCCCTCAGGTGCCCCACTTACCTTCTAGGGATTCAACAACAGGTCAGACATGAAGTCTCAGAGCACCGTAGCTGCAGTTTAACACCTTCAGAAATAAATTCCTCAACAATTCTCTCACTCAGAGAATTTCTCACGGGCCTGACAACCTGCCTCTTCAATTTTCCACGGGACTGACAACCCATTTCTTCAATCCCACTCCCAAGCTAACCAGGTACACCAACCGAAAATGGTTATGGAAACAGGCTCAGATACCGTGAAATGAATGTCTGAAGGATAATGAACTACGTGAGTGAAATGGTCATGGAATCGTTGACTGAATGATGGCAGGAATCATGGGAGAGATGATCATAAAAATGATCGTGAAGGTGATGGAGAAAAAGTGTGTCAATTAACTAAGTCCCCACGATATGTATTCATGTCCCCAACTTGAAACTTTTCATGTTGGAAGCTAATTTGGTCCACTTGTCCCCAACTTTAGAACTTAGGATAAAATAATTATCCATACTTTATGTTTTAATAAATGTTAATATAATATTCCTTTTTTGTCTTAAGCTCTCTAGCTTAGCCCTTTCCCTTAAATTTTGTCCCTCCATTTCCCTAACTCGTGAATTTTATTCTGCCATCTCTTTTATCATGGTCGGTATGCATGCAACGATGTATTTTATATTAATCATGATACATATACAAAATAGGTGCACCGACCTTTAACATCTAGGTGCACTGGCCTAATTCCAAAACATAAGCATCCCAACTTATAATAATTGGCTCACTAGCTTATAACACATATCATATACACAAGGCTCACTGACCTCCATACTACACACACTTTAGTTACTGTGCGTGGTATCCGAGAATGTGCACACTACATCATTTTACTATGCAGTACTTGCGCACACTATGCTATCAAAGGTGCATTACAAAATGATGTCAAAACAACTCACCAACTTAAGTATACTTACATTACATTTAAAATTGGGTTCAGCCAAGGGATATTACAATCCCCTCCCCTTATTTATGCACTGGCCTTAGTGCATCATATACCCATATACAACAAAGTTTTCAAAAATCCTCAAAAATACGTGAGTATTTTGTCCGCATTGCATCCTCATGCTCCCAAGTAGTGTCCTCAGGACCGTACCAGGTCCATTGGACCTTTACAAGCCCTATGGCTTGATTCCAGAGCTGCTTGATTTTCCGGTCCAAAATGCGCATTGGATGCACTTGAAAAGCACCTTCTTGCTCCACCTGAATCACATTCCAGTCAATAACATTATTAGCATTAGGTATATATTTCTTTAGCAATGATACATGGAATACATTATGAATAGACATATATCTAGGCAATGCAATCATATAAGCAACTG
>SNQJ01S0234015.1:15414-26966 GCA_010110895.2 Picea sitchensis
TCATGCAGACACAAGGAAAATTGCAAAATGACCACCATCAAAAGTGGTCCACATACTTGCAACAATTCCACCTCACCATCAAGTATAAAACAAGAAGCACCAATGGTCCACATACTTGCAACAATACCTCATCATTGAAGGGCTTGATGTTGTACGATAGTCGACACTGTTGGCTGACGTGGAGATTGCTTCCTTGGTGGAGCCATCCAATGGTGTAGGGTTGTGGGTGCATCATTGTCAGTAGGGCCAACCACTTGAAAACCTCTGTTGAGATGAAGTTCTTCTAGATACCACTATCAGAGATGAACTGAAGCGGGGTTCCTTTTACCCACATCTGTGAATGGAAGAGGCACTCTCCTTCTTCTATCTCTTTTGGTTCACTAGGCTAGAGCTTGGTGGTAACAACAGTGGAACTGGGTTTCGTGTCAATGGTTTGTCTTCCCCTTTCTGGTTATGTCCCAGAGTTAGAAACCACATATGATTCAGAGGCCCTTACTTTGGCCACCAGGGACTGCTTTGAGCGGTATTCAACAATGTTATTCCAAGGGCTCTTATGTAAGTTGCACCACTTCTCGATATATTTCTTTGTCTTTCTGATGTCCTTTTTTTCTTGCGGCTTGGACTAGTTGTCCTGATACTGTCCATATTTTCTCTGTCCTTTGTTTTGTGGGTTGGGGCTTCCCTTTCCTGTATTTTTTTGTGAAGGGTTCCCAGGCCTAAATTGCCATGCATTTTGTTTGAGCTTCTGCTAGATTTTGACACATCCAATTACCCCTACTTCCAATTACCTTCTGCTCGATTTTGATATGTCCAATTACCTCTACCTCGGTTTCCTCAGCCATGGCTACCTCGACTGAAAAAAATCATTCTTGCATGCATGATTGATTAGCAAATAGACTTTTAAATAACCATACATGACAACTCTTAAAAATATTAAATAGATTTGGCTCAGCAATGTATCAAACTCATGAAATCCAATCCATACAAATTGTTTTACTGTTTGTCAATGAGCAGGGGGTGAAAAGGGTTTTGGGATATGCGAAGGGTTTGTATTGAGAGAAACATGATACAATGAGGGGGAAAATAACATGGTTACTTCTCAATGACAACAAAAATCAATTGCATATAAATCCAATAAAACATCACTGTAATCCATACAATACACTGCCACTTTCAACTACTTTAACACCGAAATTCTCTTGACTGTAATCAATCTTAGAACAGGGAGTGAAAAATGAATATGGGAAGGAGATGGGATTTGTAATTAGTAGAAAATGAAATAATGGAAGGAAAAAAAGAGTGATTATTGTTCATAAAATTTATTAAGTGATCCATAAAACATTCTTCAAAAAGAGATGCACCAACCAATAATCATTGTGACCAAACAACAATTACTGTGGCATTAACTAGTTCACTGTTCATAGTCAAATATCCAACACAATGACATCACAAGATAGTATGCATTCCACACAATCTATAAAGGGATTATGCTCCTTTCAATTATATACTTTGCATCTTATAACAATTTTCAAACAATAACCATTCCCACTCTGTTAACCATCAAAATCAACCACCGCCCATACATCACTTCAATTCATAAATATACTCAAAGTCATGTTTCCAAAATTAAAAATGAAGTCACACTATCACTGCAATCAGGCCTGCCATTTAAAAAAAAGTGTAATGATATTCGTTAAACATATATGGAGGCAGTAAACCAAAAATCTAGATTCAATTGCAAAACCCGAATTGACATTTGAATAGACAGCCAACAACCACCATTCCAACACAAGATATGAACTGAATAATTCAATCATGCAAGTGTAACTCTATCACTGTACATCCCCATTCTATATGAATCTAAAAATCTGGGCCATCTATCCAACACGACGAGGTATCAACAACATGTCTGCCTCAACAAATGAAGGGATTGCAACAAAACATGCTTAAAACTTTGTGGGTACCCCTGAGTGTGAAACCCAAGCTATCCATATTATACATAGTGTGTAGCCACCAAAACACCACAATGAAAAATCTCCATTTACAAAATCAAACACACAGTCACAGTAATAACTCAACTCGTCATGTCGAGCCATCAATATAATACAATATTGCTTCGATTTAGTCACTGTAATCGACTATGTTGTGTACAACTCGGCTTATACAATCAGAAAATCATAAGCATGTAGTGGATGTAGTTCAAACAATCATCCTGGTTGCAATAACCATTAGGCCCCAAAAGAAACTAACAGTTACAATGACCATTATTTCATTGTATAGAAACACCATACACACAATGCGGTATGCGTGAACAACATCAAGAAATTGTAACCAATGCCAGCTAAAAATACAAATAATACTTAGTGGAAAAAAACCAATGTTTGTGTATCAACCAACCAATTCACCACTGTCGTAAAAATCAATTGACCTAACAAGTTGTGGAAACCATGCATACCCACGCATCAATTCTAATCAGTGCAACAACCCTCTCCATTAAACAATATTGAGTTATACAACATAAGGAGAGCCACTATGCAATTTAAGTTGTGAAAATAACAATGCAAGGTTTACCATTGTTATAATAGAGGTAATAACTAAATGCCAAACCAACACGATTGTCGTATGACCAATAGGGTGAGTTTGGATTCAAATTAATCGACAATACATTCAATCCACAATAACCCATAGTAAACTTGACAGGATAGACATTCTTCTCTATAAAACTTCAGACTAGAGGCTAAGGGCTTGTTTTGTAGCCAACATAGAGTCGCCTTCTTGTAATGGTGACAACTCTGAGGCCAATGGTGCATACACAGAGAGAACCACGACAGGGGGCCATAACAGAAAGAGAGGCTCTAATTCGACCTGGCAATGTTATTTAACGTACGCAGGGTATGACCCTTGTGCTCTTCGATCAAACAACCACAGTAATGAGGTGAAGACATGGCTGATTAAGAACAGGAAACTCATTTCGTAACCCATAGTGGTGAAATCAACCAATGCCCAAGTGGACAAAACACAATGACGCAGAATGCCTCCAACCATTAAACCCATAAAATCCAGAGACTCGACATATTGATGCGAACACATAAGAAAAACCATCCAACAAAGACAAACAAAACCCTTCAACTAAACTGGCCAAGATCACAGAGAATTCCTATGGCTGCTAACATCCAATATGACCAACAACTTCTATAAATACAAGATTATTGCAGAAAGAACCATTGGCACTTTATTTCAAATCACATTTTGTTTACACAGTTGCAACACTTCAGGAAAGAACAACCCAATACACCTGATCCAGTAATCATTTCATAACCAGAGCAGACTCATGAATGGAAGAAAAAAGACATACCTGTAATCGAATTCCTTAAAACATGAGCTGGTCGAGCGGTTCCTCTCTACTAAGAAATCAGAGCATAACCACATTAGCAAGGTCGAACAATATCTCGACTAGGGTGGTGGCTAATAGAAGGAGTAAAGGTGACATGCAATAAATTCACGTCGCCTCCATCCACAACTCATTAATTCATTAGCACATGCCAAGTTCTTCATTAACACCATTAATCAAATCATGTATCGAAACCATCACCATATTAAAAGCCAATAGCATGACCATCATATTCCTTAACTTGTGCCATATAAATAAACCACATACCATATCACAAAGTTAAATCGCATAACCATTAATGTCTTTTACTTTTTCAAAATGCGCCACACATATCCTGTCCATCCAAATATACCATATTCATATTACCAATATAACTCAATTAAGTCGTATAACCACCACTTGCTAGCTAGGATTCAACCATAATCGCTAAGTCCTTCATGCAAGTAGAATAGTATATAGTATATAGGATAGTTTAAATTCTTCCTCTTTGCAATTGTTGCATTGTTTCTTATTTCTTTCCAATTGTTTGTATGTGGTATAGTAAAATTTCAGAACTAGATCCCTTTTATTTTGCATCTGTTATAATAGTTTTTCCCTTTCTCCAAAATACCTTTTATGTATTTTCACTAACATGTTTGTTGTGCAGGTGTCATAAGGACAAATATCAATGATATCAATGAATAACATAGGTTGTAATAACATAAGGAACCAACACTTCATAAGCTCAAATCATATCCAATAACAATAAGACCTCATCAACCATGTAAGTCGTGTTGCACATCATCACAACATCAAATATGAATAGACTTGATCTTCAATAGTTCAAGGGGGTCCCACCTACTAGTATTATTTAACTTTTATAATAATAGGCTTTAGAAAAACTTTGCAAGAGAAACTTCGTTGACTTTTTTTAATCGTCAACAAGTTTCTCCAGGAAGTGGCGATTCTGTAGTTGTAGGTAGATTTTGGTAGATGTAGATATTGGAAGCTACAACCTATTTTAATGAGGGTGGTTTGATCATTTGTGGTTTTGAGAGGACATCGTTGTCCTCATATTTTTGGTGAATTTTTTGTCAGTTTTGTGAGCTGGGAGGGATGGTTTTTTCCCTCAAAATTTTTGAGTTTGACAAATTTACAAAACATTTTTTTTGTCTAATGTGAATTGATGATTTATCTATGATCTCGATTGTTTTCGTTGCTATAATTTTTATTCAATAATTTTATTGTAAAATTGTTCAGTGATAACAACTAGGGTTTACTTTATGATCACTAGGAAGTGATTTTCAGATCTGAAATTAGTCACATAGAGTTTCATGTGAAATATTGACAATTTATGGCCCTAATGGAAATCAAATCATGAAGTATGCATGGGGCTTGGGGTCCATCTCAAACAATGAAGTATAAGTTTTGGTTGTGTATATGAGAATGAAATTGTTAAAAGTAGATAAATACTTGAGTGTCATCATCATTGATGACTTGGAATTGATTATAAAAGGCTTGCGCAATATCAGTAAGAAATCACAACCTAGCCTTCAAATAATTTATTACAGGATAAAAATTGAGGAGAAAAACTTCCAATCTGATGCAGGAGCATCGCAAGAAAGCGCAAGAGGAGGAAAATTGGATACGCACCAATGCACATTTTGAAGATATTTTGAATTTCAAAAGGATGGCACATTAATGTAATATCTGGAGAGACATAAGTGCTCTTAAATGTTTTGGGAATTGTAACGCAGATATTGAGTGGTTTCTCTCATTTGTTGGTAGTAGGCATTTAATGTAATGAATGTAAAGTAGATGTAGGATTTAATTCGATTAGATAGCTTGAGGTTGTAGGAGGGAAAACTCAAGAAACCTCCCTCGTAGATGTAATGTATCATTATTCTCATTCTAAGAGTAGAAGTTGTAGAGGAAATAGAGCATAGGAGAGCATAGGAGAGCATAGGAGAACATAGACTGTAGAAGTTGTATAAGTAGATAGTTGTTTCTATAGAAACCATGTACATAAGCACTTGAGTTAATATAAGAATGATTTGACTCAATTTCATGGTGTTGTTATGAATGTTGTTTGCATCTATTGAATGGGATGTTTATAGTTTGCTTATATGCTCTATTATGCATTTGTTTCAATGTTTTATGTGTATGATTTCATGTTGGATGTATGAAGTCTATGAGAGGGAGAGTATGAGTTTCAATTGTTTCTCTTCCTGAGAATTCCTGCAAGGAGTGCAGCGAAGGTCCGTAAGGAGTGCGTTGACGAGTTCTAAGTTTTACCTCATAAAATATCAGGAGAGACAGAGTTGTTCTTATACCATCAGAAGTGAAAATATAGCACAGAGCCGTGAAAGGTGTGCGCAAGCTAGGTTGAAGTATTAAAATTTTCCAACCAAGTGAGTGGTTGAAGAACTTCTGCCGCAAGAAGTGCACAGAGTTGGAAGATTTCAGATAATCAGAGATTATCGTGAAGTCTGCAAGGAGTGTGTGCAAGAATACCTTAGAATCTTTGAGTTTGCAACAAGATTCAAGCTCAGGAAGGATAGATACTTTGAAATTTCAAAGGAAGGACGAGGGTCGAAGTCACTTTGCAGAAACCAAGCTCATGAGGAAGGACACCAAGATATTTGGCCAGGAATCTTTGAAAACTTGAATGGACGGTTGAGTTTCCCAAAGGGAGAATAGAAGATATCTATGGACCGTTGGATCCAGTGGATCAACAGGGAAGTTAAGGCTGAGTGCCTTTCAACACTCACAAGATCGGGAGGATTACAAGACGTTAGATCTGGAGGAACGAGATTCATTGATTGGGCGCTCTAAGATATCAACATTTTGGAAGTTGGAAGTGTGGATGAAACTACTTTCGAGAATCCTCAATACGTGAAGTCCCGATGTGATCTAGACCATTAGATATTAGGAGGTTTAGGACCATTGATCTATGGAGAGGAAGTCGCGAGTTCGGACTTCGGGAAGAGGAGAAGAGTTGCATCATGAACTCGTAAGTAGTGACATCTCGACACGCTTGGAGGAGAGGCCCCAGGATTTGGCTGGAGGTCATATGGTGAAAACATAAGGGAGGAGCTAAGGACCATTATCCCATTTTGGGGTTTTGAGAATTAGAGGATTCGTGGTGACTCGTAGCAGGAATCCCAAAATCGTGAAACGCGAAGTTGTGAAACTCGAAGAGCCATTTGGGTTAAGTCAGTGGTCATGCTAGTGGTCACGTAGAATAGGGGTTCACGCCTAGTGCTTGTTCATGCGGGCATAACTTCTAAGAAGGACCTGTGGTTTTATATGCATTAAAGGTTCCAAAGGGAACTGAAGAGCCATTTCGGCTCAGGGGAATAAGAAGATCCAAATACCGGGAGGTTAAGCAGACCCTGCTAAGGTAGGGGTGTTGCATCACAATAAGTGGAATATTTTCATGTATTTCGAAGGTAAAATGGGGAAGTTGATCTTTTAGGCAACAATTTTAAGCAACTGGATCAATGTATTCTTAGAATAAATGAGGTTCCCCATATGAATCATTTACCATAGATTAATGACTCAAGGAAACTCCAAATTGTTTTGCTCCATAGACAAAGGAAAATTCAAAAATTTCTCAGATAAAAGCTTTGGCTTAGGGGGTGATTTGTCCTCTGTTGGAAAACCTGTGTTGTCGAACATGGTATCAGATCCTGTTTGAAGACCCGCTCCGATATTGTAGATTGATATCGTGAAGCCGAGTTGCCTCATATATGGTTTCTACCATTTTCGTACATTTTTGGGCTGAGAGGAATATTCCATTGCATCCAAAGTGTTCGTTTCAGTCAAGACCGCTTTTTGTTTCACTCGAAAAGGTTTATGTTTTCCCAAGATATGACCATTCCAATCAGATTCAGAGGTATAAAGATTGAATACACCCTTTTAAAATTTGTGCAGAGTATTATTTCAATTTTATATTTTTTGTTTCTAGGTTGCTACTCTTTTTTATCTGTGTATAATATTTTCCCCACGCCCTGTGCGAACTCGGCAAATCATAAACAAATTAGAAGCTAACCGAGATCTAACCATTGTTTTCATCGAGAATCACAATTTTTTTCTTATGTGAAAAGCATTTTTTATGATAACGCTCTCCAACACCGTCTTCATAATCATCATCATCAACAACAACAACACCAACAACAATCCTCCTTATAAACAATACGATGTGTTTTTCTAGCTCACTTGGTTAAAAGTTTCCTTACTAAGTAAGAGGTCTTAAGTTCAAGTCTCGTTTTTGTTACTTTTTTTTGAAAAGTTCATGCATACATTGTAAAATGTATTTCACTTCAAGTATACAATTGAATCACTATAAGTAACTTTATTTTAAATTTATTTATTTTACACACAACTTTATTTTATAAAGTAACTTCATTGTAAAAGTGATCCCTGCTTATTTTTATAAAAGTGGGTCACTTCACAAAATAACTTATTTGTAAAAGTGATGTTATTTGGAGGGGTATCACCATGTGGATCAACTTCTACTTGCCACGTGGCTCTTTTGTTACGGTTTATGCCTTTTTTAAAAGGGAATAACATTCATATCCGAAGTCCATTTTCAATGTAATTTTTTTTAAACCACCTAATTTTTCAAGATATTTCCATCCACACCATCATTTTCAGTTTTTAAATCCATATTATTTGCATATTTAATATGGATTTTTCCATTTATCTTTTGCTTACCAACACCAATTACTTCCAATGGAAATCCCATAAGGATGATTTATTAAGAAGTAAAGGTTTGTATCAGATTACCTTGGGAAAGTGTTGGTTTGGTGTTTTGACTGTTTTTCCAATGGCCAAATCCTTTTTGCATATGACAATTATACATTCTATGCTCTTCTTTAGCCATTTTTAAAGGTATTATCAAGATTTATGCATCAATTCATCATGGAATAGCACGAGGTATGTGTAATCATCGTTTTGCAATGGTTTTATGTTAATTCATCTTCAATTGAATGATTACAATGTTCTAATATTTCTTGTTTTCTTGCAACAGGTCAAAATTGCGATCCATACTTCCATCAAGTCCTTCGTCTAGACCTCCATCCAACACTCGATCCGACACTCGATCCGACACTCCATCCGGCACTCAGAGCGCAGAGGATTCGGCAGTTACCATATCTATGGGCTTCGATGGAAGAATCAGGAACATGGGTTTTGTGCCCACCCATTCTCTCCAGCTATGGAGCTCGATGCATCCATATTTGGGTGGCTACAGTAGCCACTAAGTGGAGTGCACAAGGCTGTTAAACAAAGATGCTTTTTGTTAAACAAATTTAATGTATTTTATGCTTTTATAGAGTGTTGACCATTCCAGTGGTCGACCTTAAATCTATAAATATTGTTTCCTATGCCATGAAGAGGAGGATATATTTTATTTTATACACAAACATTATATTCATTTTGTTGTATACTCTGTTTTTGCTGATCAATACCAATGCTGTGTTAACTCAGTGATTGTTTTTTCCTATTGAAGTATTTCCACGACATTTTGGGGGGCCCACCAGTGGTCTGGGTAGTTGTTCATATCAGTATATACTTGCATCTCTATATTTTCCTTTCATATCTCTTCAATTTCGAAGTTGCTTGTTTAATTCCATTCATTGTGTATATCTCTCTAATTTCAGATTGCTTGTTTAACTTGTATCTCATTTCCTGAATTGTGTGTGTATCATAGAGCATGTGTGGACGTCCATGTTTATTTGTTTATGTTTTGATTTCTAATATATCAATTGTAGGCTGTAATTTATTTTCTTATAAATTGTTTAATTATGCCATCATGTCTCTTTTTCATAAGTTGTAAATCACTTTGCAGAATAACAATTTAGATAGAGTCAATGGTTACTTGTTGCTATTTAGATTCTTAACACTTTGCTTGCAGGCTATAGTTCACTTGTTTAGAAGTGTTTTAATTATGCTATCATGTCTTTTTCTCTCTTTTTCATAAGTTGTAAATCACTTTTCAAAGTAGATATTTACATAGTGTTCATTTATCAAGTTGTGGTTTTCAAATACTCCATGTAGGTTTTCTTAACTTGTTAATCTTGTCTCTAGCATCAACATGATAAGATAGAAGTTGATTTTGGGTTATGATATTCAATGGTAGATTAGTTAATTTTAAGTTATGATTTTTAATGACATCCTAGTTATGAAGTTGAATTATGGTTTCTAATTAGTATTAGTTATGAGTTTGTAGGTTTGCATGACTTATTGATTCTGAATAGAGTATTTTCCAATAATAGTGTGATAGAGAAACTGATTGATGTTTAATCTCTTCTGCATAATGTTTAAAGATCATATGGATTCCAAGAACATCTAATGTTGCTTTTATGATGGCAAAAATTTCTATAGACTACCTTATCCATACTCTACAATTCTCTGTAGAAGTTACCATTGAGTTAATTCCACTTGAATTGTCATTAGTGGTTAGATGTCATCATGATGTAATTCACCACTGTAGACACAATCATCACATTTGAATAATGTCACAACACTCTTTCTTTCAGTTAGATAGATTGGTGTTTATTCTCTACAAGATAGAAATAACCGTGAGTTTTTGCTTTTCTTGCTTTCAGTTAGGTAGATTCGTGTTTATTCTCAGCAAAATAGGAATAATTGTAAGTTTTTTTTTAAGAATAGAGTTCACTTGTAAGGATATTTTTGATAGATTATTTGCTTGTTTGCTTATTTTCTTACTTGTCATTTGCTTATTTAGAGGTAGATTAAATAGATAGATTAAATAGTTCTGAGATAGATTATTTGCTATTTTCCTATTTAGAGATAGATTAAATAGTCCATAGTCCTAGATTTCTTAAAGCTCATTAGTTAAAGGTTGCTTTGGATATTTAACATAGAGTATGATTTTTGAATGGATTTTAAAATTCATCTTTTTAAAGTAGAATTGTAAATTAAAAAGAGTGTTGATCCCTAGGGTAAACCATCTCCTTAGCTAGTTAATCTTCCTATTGGATTTTCTTTCTGCCTTGGCTCATACTATTCCACAAATCTAATTTTACTTACCCCGGGTTGACAATTTAATTGAGGTAAATTAGTACATATAGATTACCCATCATTTTTTGGCATTATTTCCGGGGAGTTGTCTTAAGGTAGAAAATAGTTAGGAAGTAGATTATTTCTGAACATTAGTACTAGTTTGGTGGCAAGGGAACTTTAAGACGAGAGGTAAGAACCTTCACATCTGTTATAGCAGGTTCCCCCAAACCGAATGGTAGTTTTTCTTTTTGTACTACGTTCATGAACATACCTAGGGACCCAAAGGGTAGATATATCAAAACCAAACCAAAACTTCCGATTAAGGTTCCTTCTAACCTTTTTGGAGGAAGGAACACTCCACCCATAAAATGCGCAGAACAATATTGGAAATTAGGGGATAACTCAACCCAAGGAGATAAAAAAGTCTCAGAAGAGACCAAAACTAGGGAAACTATAGAGAAAAAAATTAAGACATGAATAGTAGTGGGACAGGAGACAAGACCACTCAAACCTTCATTAGAACCAACCAACACAACCATTTCCTTTTCACCACCATCAGAGGACTCTAAATTTATAGATATCATTGACCCTGAACAACTAAATGATCTCTTTGGCAGTTCAACCAATATAGTTGTATCCCAAGTTGAAACAACAACTTTGGAACCAATAATTTCAACAAGCTCAAGTAAAGTCCCGGACATCCAAATAGTAGATAAATATTTCTATCGAAGGAATGCCCTTCCTGAAAAAGAACCTTGGGACACTTTGTTATCTTCAAGGATAAAACCATTCAAGTATTCTCTATTTGGGAATCAAATCAGTATGGATGATCAGGAGGATCACAACCATGTGAGACATGATGAGGGATAATAAGTTGGAAACCAAACAAAAACCACCTTTGGGTTTCCAATTTTGGATACCACACAAAATGTCAACATGAAGAACATTCCACTCTGCACTGCCCAAATTTTATGGTAAGAGCAGTGAGGACCCAGATACCTTCCTATTTGAGTTTGACATCTTGTGTCGAAGCTATAACTACTTGCAAGATGCCCATAAATTAAAACTTTTTCCTTCCACTCTCAAGGATTCTGCACTAAGATGGTTCATGGGGTTAGGAGAGTCTAGTATTAGGTCTTGGGAAGATATG
>SNQJ01S0234017.1:0-13997 GCA_010110895.2 Picea sitchensis
AAGATACAGTTTTATTTATCTAGTCTTGTAATGATCTAAAATCATATGACACATGTATTATACAATCTCATTCCAATGAAGGAAGGTGTAAAAATATTCTAGTTGAAACTAAAAAAAGTGTACCCAATGTTGAAACCCATGATTTGAAAGAAATAAAAAAATATAATTGAATACAAATCATTTTGAAATTTAGACATTCAAAATGGGCAGATAATTTGGTTCATGTGAGGAATAGTAAGAGAAATAAATTTATATGTGTGGACTTTTTCAAACTTCTAATATTGAACAAAAAGTAAAGCACCTAATTTCACTTTACCTGTGATGAGAGGGCACTCCATAATTAATGTTGTAGTTTGCTTCATAGATTTTTGTTGTAAACATTTTGTTCACTTCAACAATTTCTACTACAAGCCTTGGGCTTTATTTCAGTTTTTTCCATTATAGTCATTTAGTTAGATTCCATGATTTCTGCTGCAAGCCTTTTGTTGCTTCAACAACTTCCATTGTAAATAGCTAATAATGAGATGAAAAAAAGTTGCCTTGCTTATATAAGGTGCTCTTATTTCACTCAATGGAACCGATGGTCAATTTATGCTCTAATCACATTTCTCTATTTCACGTTTTCTCTTATTTTCAATGTGTTGCATTATCTAACCTCTGTTATTCACTGCTAGTTGAGTTTGCTAAGTGCATTTTTTAGATCTCTCTATTGTGGATCAATTGGTATCAGATCCTAGATATTGTCAAGATTATATTGAATTAGATGAGAAACCATCCAACATTTCAGAAGTTTATTTTTTGGCCTTCTAGTGTCTCGACATAAACAATAATCACAAGAATTCAATACAAACTCGCAAACTCTTATTTACACGTCCTTCTAAGGATTTACAATGTTCCATGTTCACAGGGTAGAAATACACTCTTCTGAGGGATTTTCCACTCTTTAGAGAGGGTCTAAGTGTCCCATTCATAGTGTGGGCAACTCAACCCTTAGTGTGTTCAGGTTTCAATTGTATCTTTATGTAGCATCTGGCCTCAGAGAGAAATTAGTTGTGTCTAAAAATCAAGCTACCAAAAAGGATCCATCCAAAGAGAACTCAATATATACTGTGTTTGCACCAATTCAAGATCCTACCGCTCTCTACATGAGTTACTGTGTATGCAACAATGTTGAGATCCACCACACATGCAACTTCTGATATGTCTCTTTTCAATTTTCCAAGTTTTCAGGCCAACTAATGGAGAGACTATATACTCTTTTGGCTCTCAGTGATTTCCACCTACTTCAAGACATGTATCGATATGATAGAAGAAATAAAACTTCAGATCATAAGGTTGCAGTTGAAGGGAATTGTGCAGGCCTATATATAGAGGGATTAGGTAGGCCTAATGGGATACTTAGATAGAGAAATGTTCATTGGTCATTGGCATCGATGAACTTGCAGCTAAATTTACAAGCATCAAACATCATGTCGGGATGGATTTTTCTGTGCACTCAAATATCACTTCTACCCCCTGAGATAATGATGAAACCTATTTACTAGATGGTTCTAGCTCCAATAAATTTCCAATTAGTACCTCTAGACATACATCAATTCATTTTATAGGGTTGTGCATCCTACTACATGGTGCATCCATAAGAGGTACTAATTGTCAAATTTAATTTTGGTTTATTAATGAGTTTCCATCATGAAGTATATCTATTTGAGTCTCTTCCTTAGACAAGCATTTTATTTGATACTTGATCGTGGAAAGTAAAGTGGCTCCTCTAATCCACTCTCCTCAAGCCTCATATTGTCCTTTAATGATATCCCTTCTCATCCTAGTCATTCAACTGGTTCCCATGCATCGCCCTCCACATCATGTAATGCACCTTGCTATACCTTTCATAAGATGAAATTGCATGCCTCTTCCTAATATCAGGAACTTAATAACATTCACACCAACAAAACCTTATTTTCAGAAGTCGTTCAACCAAATTCCTCTGGACATCCCAAGGTCATTTCTCTCGATAATCCTACCAAAGCAGACTCATCCCTAATCTTGATGACTGCTAGTGAACTAGGAATATCTGTTGTCCCCCTGTTCACCGATAATTGTTAGATTAAACATGAATTGACCACCCTCATTATGGAAAAATAGCATCCAAGAGAACCTCCTGGCACATGATTTGGTTCAACACCTTCAAGTACTCACCATGCCACATGTCACCCCATATTAGCTCATATGCGTACAACAAGGTGTCCCTCATGTTATTGTATCATGATGTTGTGTGATGACTTTTTGTAATTGGCCCTTTTCAAGATATTATTTTGTGTGATGTCTCTACCTTGGATTGTGCCATTTTGTTACTTGGCCTCCCCTACAAATAGGCTTGACACATGATGTATCATGCTAAATATCAACAATACCACCTACAACATGATGTGTGGAAATAAATCTTCCTCAAGGCTTTAAATCCACCCAACCTCTTACCATGAAAGCCACTTTTGAACAAGTAAATATCAATAAATGCATGAGTCTTTGTTCTTAGTCACCCCATTAAACTAGATAATCTAACAAACCTTGCACCTCTAGAAATGGATCCCCTACTCCAATAATTTCTATATGTTTTCACTCAACCCATAGGCTTGCCTTTGTTATCAATTTATATTGAAAGCACTTAATTGTTCCACTTCTGATGCATCCTTTTCCTAACGCCCATCCTATCACTGTCTCGAGATATCATAGAGATAAAATGCCAAATTGACCAACTTCAGAACTCATACGATATTCAACTTTCATCATCACCTTTACATCATGAACCTTTATTATTCCCAAAATGGAGACCTCTAAATGGTGCCTAGTGATCAAATATCGCGCCCTTAATAAATCCACCATTAAAAATCATTACCCCATTTCCTAGATTCTGAGGATTTCCATGGACCACTCACAAGGAGATTATTCATTTACACAGATGGATTTGATAGCTGGATACCATCAAGTTCACATGAGCAATAATAGACACTTGGAAGAGAATCTTTCAAGAAAACTTTGATCTCTTTGGAGT
Source organism: Picea sitchensis (assembly GCA_010110895.2). Taxonomy (NCBI): domain Eukaryota; kingdom Viridiplantae; phylum Streptophyta; class Pinopsida; order Pinales; family Pinaceae; genus Picea; species Picea sitchensis. The sequence goes on from SNQJ01S0234017.1 coordinate 3,050, forward strand.
GGTTGGTCATGCCATTTGGACTCACAACTGCACCAGCCACATTCATGCAATTAATTAATGATATCTTCTGAACACACTTGGGTAAGTTTTTGGTCATTTATCTTGATTATATATTGATATTTAGAAATTATTTGGAAGAGCATATTCAACATTTCTGTAGTGTACTTGAGCTACTATGGGCACATAAACTCTAGGTGAAGGAAAATAAGCCTTTTTTTGTGAATACTTTCATTCAATACTTAAGATACCTATTAGACATAGTAGGGGTGCACCCAAACCCAAATCAGGTACAATATTTGGCACAATGGTCATCTCCATCCACTATGTAGGATCTCAAGACCCTATTGGGAGGTATTAAATTTTATAGAAAAAATTGTCTCATATTTTTCACAACTGGCCCATCCTCTACACTAGATAGCTAATCAAGTCAAATTTATTGGGAATGCAGAGGAGGAGTGCCAATTTCCCAAGATAAAGACAAAAATTTTCTCCGCCCTTGTTCTCCATCTACCAGATATGACTCAACCATTTTAGATTTAGACAGATGCATCTCAATTTTCCATTGTGTATGTACTTAAAAAGGGAGGTAATCCAGTAGCATACCATTCCGAAATGATTTTCGAGGCCAAACTTAATTACAACACCCGCGAAAAGGAATTATAAAGTTTGGTACAATAATTGATGTATTAGTGGCACTACATTTTTGGAAATTAACAACCATCTCCCATATAGTCACCCATCGAATATTCAGCAGAGTAATAGCCATGAGAAGCACTAAAGTGTGGCCTAAGAGCCCACCAGCTCCATCTCAATTAAAATGCAAGAATGAACACTACATAGATGATCTGTTAAGAACCCCTCACTTTGCTTATGATTTTATAAGTAAGCAGCTTATACACCATGTATGCCATATCTCTTTGGAGAATTTAAAATATCGTAATGTCCATGGTACTGACCAAAACTCCCTCTGACTATAAATACTATCTGATGGTCTTCCAAACAACACCAGATATAGTCCAAAATATCGCTTCTTTATTCTTTCATCTATCAACATACCCATGCTGTAGGACACTTTAGCACTGGCAGCCATTCAACCTCCAACACCACTCTCTTATTATCATAATTTAACATGGTACTGTGGAAGAGTAAATTCCCAGAACTATTTTTTGCCTTAGAGGAAACCTGAGAGGGAAAATAAGACCCAATGGAAGACTCTCCACTTGATTACATCTTTCACATCAATCTTGTAGTTCTAATTTAAGAAAATCAGGTTTTGCTATTAAAGTTTCAGTGATACACCCCATTTATAAAGGACGCTTCGGTCAAAGCAATTTCCATCAAGGAGTCTTCTTGGTAAGTGACACTTTCCCCAGCATCATAATTCCAAAATTCTCATTTTGAAAAATTATTGTTTCCTCATAAACCCTAGATGAAGACATCTTGGTAGTTGCAAAATGAAGTTGGAGTAGTTCACTATGGAATAACACACTTTCTGGCAAGAATATCAACTTGAAGTTGAAGTTGAGGAAACAGATCAAGGGTGTGAAGATGCATATTTTAGAAACCATTCAATCCTACATTGCCAAGAGTGTCCCAAATCAAAGTACAACTTGAAGCTATTGGAGGCACAATCGAAGAAGAATCCAAATTGGTGATGACTACTTTGAATGGTCTCCCCAGATCTTGGAAATGATTCATTTAAGGAATATGTTCAAGAAGAAAGATAACAAAATTTAGCATACTATGGGAGGATTGCGCTTAGAAAGAATCTAGATTGGGAACAATAGAAGAGAAACTAGGCAATAAGGAAAATCAAATCCCCAAAGGCTTGCAAGAAAAGCAGGAGTACAAAGAAGTTAACCTACACAAAAGCCTCTATAAGGAAGAAAGACAATACTTAAAAAAGGATTACTCAAATTAAATGCTGTTATATGCTAGAAGATGGGGTTTTATCATGCAATAAAATCATCCTAACTCAAAATATTAGGCGAAATGAAAGCATAAAAGAATCATGTCATGGAGAAGAAGATGATCAAGAGAGAGACAAGAAGATGATCTGCTTAAGAATATGTTTTGAATATCATTCTTACAAGCAAGGCCATCATGAAGTGACACATGGATTACGATAGTTAAAGTTTCTAAGAACATGATGGGTTACAAGGATTCTTTCTGAGAATTAGTTCATAAAGATTCACTTCACAAGGTGAGGCTTGGTGATGACTATCAATATCCAATTAAAGGAGTAGGAGAAGCCTCTTACAAGTTAGACTCAGGAAATCTAGTGAAGATGAAGGAAGTTATCTATGCTTCTGGATTGAAGAAGAACTTTCTCTTGATTTTAGCATTGGATGGGGAGGGTTACAGAGTTGCATTTTTTTGTGGACAAGTTATTATGTGGCCTAGTGGGAAGACTTTTGATGATGTTGGGGTGATTGGTGTTCAAGAAGGAGGTCCATACAAATTAAAGGAACAATAAAATCAACACATAATACATAGTTACTTCCGCGAACTATGGCATATAAGATTTTCTTATATACATTACAAAGCCATATCGATCGTAAGAAAGATGGTGTCAGGTTTGCCTGAAATCCAAGTGAATCATGAAAGTCATACGTATGGGGATGTATGAGTAAATTGCCATGGATAACCATTTGTAAAGAGGATAGTAAATCCAAAAGGATTTCGACATCATAATATCTATATGTAAATGTCATCCATGTCACTTCGAAGGTATGAATATTATGTTTCCATTTATTGATGATTTCACTTAACACTTGGATTTATTTTTGAAATCTGCGTTGAAATTTTAAAAATTTCAAGAATTCAAAGAAATGGTTGAAACCTTTTGAAAAGAAGATAAATATATTAAGATCAGACAATGGAGAATTCACATCGATGAATTAACATTCCGGCGAATTTTATTTGTTGAGGAGATTCCTCATCTCACAATCCTCAACAAAATGTTGTGGTAGAAATAAAAAACCAAACAATAATGGAAGTAGTAAAGACCATTTTATTCAAGCGATTAAGATTTCACCGACACTTCAGGGAAAATCATCGGTATTCGCAATATGGCGTGTAGGCCAAAGTCCCAATGGCGTACTTGGGAACAAAACCAATAAATGCGAAAAATTCATAGGTCAACTTCATCGCGAACGCCTGGCGATGCGACAAGGAAGAAAAACTTACGCTTCAACCAAGCTTAATTATGCACCGTAATTGAAACATCCTTTGAACCCACCCACCATTTTGTGGTGATGCGTTGTCATAAGATGGCTGTGACTGGCGGTCGAGGGAGCATCGTGACACGAAAATTCACCATTAACCACCAAACATCTTCACCATCAATTCATCGCCCTAACTAGCCTGCTATCACGCCATTGGAAGCCATTAACGACTTAAAGCGGGATAATTCAACCGCCAGGTCATGGAGTCCCCACCTTCGGAACTTAATCCGTAAGCCTCATGAACTGTTAAGGAGAACTTCCACCGACATCGCGACGAGAAAGCGGCTAAAGAAGATCAACCTCCTGAGTTCGGCCGATAGCTCCATCGCGAACGGTTAAGGTTGGAAGGCGTTTTTCCCATGGACTATAATGCGTCCGTAATCTGAAGGCCAAGATTTCAATTCTTCGTACGCATGCATAATACTTGAATCGGTGGGGAAACTTAGAAAGACACCCACACCTTACCCTCGCATATTGATCTAGAACTTTTCGTGAGGAAAGTTGTCCGGCGAAATATCTACCAGCATTCTACCAGGAACAATGTGTAGGGGCATTTTATGCCTTAATACAAGGAAACAGACCTATAAAGAGGCGAGATCAGATTATGGAATCAATAAATATAAAATATATGGATACCGCACTAAATCATAAAATGATCGCTTCGCTGACCGGAACTCAAGATAAGTTATTGCGTGGTGGGAATGGAAACGATCGAAAGTGAGGCTGCGGAAAATGCGCCGGCGATGTGGAAGAACACTGAACTTAGTAGGCGGGCGTCTACATTTCGATTTACCGTATTCGCCAGGAAAGAGACCGGTGACATTTAGGGAGGAGGTTCTACGCCACCCTTCGATGGAAATAGATTTGCACCATGACAAGAGTCGCAGAATTTGATGGCGAATTCAGCGCACTTCGTCAATTCCACAAGGCGATAGACCACCAATCTTATCAGAACAGCGAGCAAAGGTAGTTCCGTGGAAGGAACTGCTCGAGTCCGCTATAACGCACCCCTGGCTCAATCTGCGGTTGCATGTTGAGATGCTATGAATCTCATTTAACGATTGGTCCGTGAGTTACACCGTGGTTCATTCACGAGAAGGAAAAGTCGCCAATGGGGAGCTTAGTAGCCATTAATCACATTCACGCCAGCCAGCTTAATAACGCCAAGTCGGAATACCAATCCACCGTGGTGAGCTCGTCGTACGCTTAAATCACATCAATTTTAAGATTTTGTCGATTCGCAGCAATGTATAGCCGCATTTCACCATCTCGCATTGAAAAGGGGCTGGCGTACCATTTGTTAACGCGATGACTTTAAACAAGCCGCAGATAGCTTCGGAGAAAAATGCTGAGGGCTTCCAGCAATACCGATAATTGCATAGACCCGAAATGTACTCAATAAAGTTGGAAAGCATACGCCATCGCTTCTGGACGTATGACTTAACGACATCGAATGGATCATGAAACAATTTGTTTTGTAGATTGTTTCGCAAAGAGGCTTCAGTCGATGATGCAAAGACCAGAGATCCAAGATGCGTCAATACGCTATATCAATCTATGAAGGTCGGTTGATGCTTGAGATAAAAATAACTTTGGCGGTAGGTGAGCGAAAGACAGAAGGACCCTATTAGATCAAGATCCGACATTGTCGCATCAAGATGTTTTCCTAAATCTAACTACCGTGGTTACCCGAGAGGAGCTTGACTTTACTATCGAGCTAAAACCCGCGTAACTAATATCCAAGACTCCGGCATCGATGTACTTAACTGCAGGAATTGAAAATGCACTTGAAAGAGTTACTAGACCTAGGGCCAGTAAGGCCCAGTAGCCACCTGTATTAATTCCAAGATTTTTGTAGTTGAAGAAGGATGTCCTACATTTCATGTATAGACTACATGCAGTGGACTTGAACCGTACATGTTGAAAATAGGCACCCAATGTCATGATAGATGAACTCTTCATCGATGAAGGAGAGTACAGATTCTCAAAGACTCCATTTATTTACCCGGATATCATCACAGCTGATATTGAAGGTGATATCCAAGATCTTTCAACCTCGGGTTTGGATGATACATTACGGTTTGTAGTACCTTTGATCAATAATGCGCCGAAGATTCATAGCCCATGAATCCGCGGATCCTAAGACCACTTTGTACAAGCATTTTTAGATGACATCCTCATCTATTCCAAGAATGAAAGAGAACACGAGGAACACTTAAGAATAGGTGTCTGCCTTAGAGATAACAAATTGTAAGGGGGAAATCAAGCCGGGCGTTCCTCTGTAAAGGATCCACCATTTAGGATTGCCACTATTTTAAGGGAATCTCCAAGAGACTGCAATATTATGGAACAAGAGGGCATGAGGTGGAGAGCTTCATGGCCAGCGGTGTTGCCACGAGATTGCGGGGCGATTTTCAACGAAGTAAACCCATCACCTGACTTCGCAACGGCGAGTTAGCAGCGAATGGACGTAGATAGTGCATTTAGGGAGCTGACATCAATAAGCGCAACCACCCTACCAGAAAGCTGGCGACTTTATTGCACGGATGCTCAAACAAGGTTTGGTAGTCGTTGCACGCATGGATGGAGGAGCGAGAAAGTCGCTTTTGAGATCATGGAAGCGCCAGTAAAGCACGGAACTACACGCCACCGCGATTTAGAGTTGAAGTACCGAATGCTGGCCTCCTGCTTTGGGAGGCACTTACCTTGTTGGGAAATCTTGAGCCTGAATCCACCATCAGAGCTTAAAACATCTCTTCGCCCAAAGATCCGTGCAAAGGCTGGAGTGAGTTGAGAGAGTACGATGGTAGCATCGTATATCAAGGCGAAAGGGAAAATGAAGGCTCACAGTAGGAGACCATCAATCTTCTCCTTGGTACCCTTTAAAAACAATTTAGGAACGGAAGAACAACTCTAAGGAGACAGGCTTTGGTATTTAAAGAAGCTACTTCTAAACTCCAGAGAAGTTAGATCCAGCACGAAGTGGGTAGTTTGGAAACTCATGGATTGTTAAGATATTTATGGAAGATGCATTCGAATGGGGATGGTTCTCAAGTACTCAATTAAGGTCATAGATTCCACTTACAGTGATCCTGGGAGTTATAAAGATGCACGGAAGAAGGAAGAAGAACTTTTCTTTGGGGCAGGAAGGAAGGGTTCATTTCCTACGCTAAATGCCTGGGAGTGTCATGAGGAAAGCCTATTCACTACTAGCTCTTCTACAACTACAGATATTCCGTCTGGTAAAGCTGGTCTCGAAGTGGATTTGTTGTGTTACCACTACATCCCAGACACAATGCTAATCAAGTGATAGTGGATAGGCAATCCAAGAGTGCCTTTATTTATTCTGCCAGACATTTCATTATGTCAACGATGGCAATGGTGTTGTAATGAGGTTTATCCAAAGTTGTACTTGGCTACTCAGAAGATCATTCTACAGACTCCGTGATTCATCTCTCTGATCTTGGGATAAGTTATGGCCAATATTGGGACGAACTGGCACAACTTATCATCCAAAATCAGATGGGCAAACAGGGAGGGTAAATCAAGCCATGGAAGACATGTTTAGGATGAATTTTATCGATAATCAAACTGGAGAGCATCACTCCTTGGTAGAATTGCCATAATAACAACATTGTTCCATTGGATGCCTCATTTAAGCTTCCGCAGAGGTGCCATGCAAGTAATAATCTTGAGTTGGGATGACCGAAGACGAGCACAAATGCAGCTGAATTGATTCAAGAAATGATAGTTCATGATTCGGATAGTAGAGATTAAAGGAAGCATAGATAGATGGTGCTGATGCACATGTGATTCCAATCGAAGCAGGAAGTGGAGACCAAGTTTTCATTCTGATTTCAGGCCTAATAAGAGTACTATACTGGCTGGGGAAGGGGACAAAGTTGTCACCCTATTATAGGACCATTCAGACTCAAGAGAAAATCGACTCGCTGCCCATCGTCTGTGATCGCTTAACTTAATTTGCATAAATCTCATAACGTATTTCATGTATCCGTTTTACGCCATTATGTTGTCAGATGGATCGATAAACTAAATTGGAAGGAAATTCAAGTATCGAACGTGGGAACCCTAACGGTAGAACCATTACACATATATGAATTCCAGAGAGAGTCCAATAAATCGTGAATCACTAGTAGACCGCTATATCCAGTGGACAGAGAACCAGATCTCGCCATTTGGGAAGATGTCAGACACTACAACAGATAATCTCGCTATTTTTGACCACTTCGAGAACATACTTCTCGAAGGTAGGGTGTATGTAACACCACCTTTGACTTAAACAACCAGACCACTGAGGAATATATACTTTATTTCTAGTCACCATGAAACCATTGAGATACACTTAAAATTTAAAAATTATGAACTTTTAGAATATTTAGATGTTAATGGTGATGATGCATGAATTACATTCATTATGTGAAATTTGAATTTTATGAATGCTATTTAGTGATGATGCATATAATGAGACATATTGTGAAATAGAGAAATTGTTGAATGCTTAAATACCATTAGAAGACGATGTTTTGATAAATGATAATCTGTGAATGCATAAAGTATGAATTATGGGATATTGCAAATTAATTCAATTGAAACTCGATGTTATGTATCGGGTATCGATACCACTAAAATGATGAAAGCATGCTGATTATATGATGCCACGTAAAATGCATGAGTTTGTGTTTAATTAATCCAGTGCTGGTAGCCATGAACAGCCATGCAGTAATGATGATGAAAGCGGATACGGACGATCGATCGAAACATTACATGAATAATGTATATGGAAATTATTTTGACTTGGATGCACTGCTATGATATATATGGACTATGGTATGATTTTAACAACACCAAAACCGAATAAACGACAAACTCTCAGCAACACGCGTCTGCAGGTTCCATCATAAAAAGTTGACCCCGTACTACATGAGGAGGATGTTTCCCAATCGCATCCTCCGAACCTCTAAGTCCCGGAGGATCTGTCGGTCCATTCTGCCCGGTGATGACTGTCAAGTTCATTAGGGAAGTTTGGTCGATAGCGACACTTCCAATTACGGGCTCTATTTGGAGTTAGCTCAATATAATTGATGCTCCAAGATAGTCTAGCGAGGGATCTGATAGGAATGGAGTCGCGAGGTTAGAAGGAATACGATAGATAGTTGAGACTTCATGGGTCTCATTAGCGTGGTGGATTTGATGGTTGAAAATAAGCATATAATATTCATATGATGTAACTGTTCATTGTTAAAATAAGTTATTGAATCGAAAATTGAGATTAAAGGAATTCTTCAACAATCGATGATCGTTGTCTTTATGAAAGACTAGTTTGTTGACTGGATTGAATGGGTTACATAAATTATTAAAGAATGATGTATTGATTATTAGCACGGCACAAGGTTTATATGTACTAGGCTGGCTATTACGTATTCTTTATACATATACAATAGTATGTATGGACTTCTGATTTACTTACTGATATTGTCAAGTTAATTGCTTTGAATGTATGAACTATGCCTTTTCATTTGTAACATCGATTTTAACTGGACGGTTTCTTGAAGGGTGGGTACAATCTAATTCCTAATTGAATAAATATTTAAAGACTATAAAGGAAAATTAATTAAAGATTATAAGAGTGATTAATTAAGTATTATCAAACCGCATAATTCATTTAATGAATTATGACAAAATTATGATAAATATAAAGAGAAAGGAGATAACAGGATTGTGTATGTCATGAGGGTGCATGGAGTAGGCAAGAATCCCGCAATCTCGAGAAGATAAAAAATTTATGGGAGGAGTAATGGAGAGGGATGAGGGTGGTTGCGAAGTAAAGGCATGAGTCGGTCGAGAGGAATAAGAGGGGAAAGACTGGTCTTAGGGGATGGATGCAAAATGGACTCTGCTTTACTGGTTGATTTGTGGGCACCTTTGGCCAGTGGATTTGACATCTGATCACGAGCCATCAAGGCTGCTAGAGGTTTTCCAGATAAATGATATCCGGTGATATCCCGGAGCCAGGTCGCTCTAGCTGGCGTGGTGACAGTTTTAAGCGCCATTTTCCGTTTGCGGCGATCGACTGAGGAGCAGCGAAGGATTAATGCTGGCACGGGCAACAAAGGATTAGCATCAACTGTGCACTGTTAAATTATGCATTTATTTCATTCTCCTATGAAACCGTTAATCTAGATAAATCTAAATTACTCATGTTGCTGTAACAAAAGTCAATAGTATGCTATGAAGTTAAAGTTTTCAGTTATTCAATAACGGTTTATGGAAATAAATATCGCTTAGGGAAGACATAGGATGTTGCAATATCAATTAATTAATAATAACAATAATTAACAATTATTAATGTACATAATTAATTGTTATAGAAAGGGTACTTTAAAGCTATTTATGTATGTTAGTCATATATATTTTTTATAATAATTATTAATTAATATTAATAATTAAATATTAACTATATTAAAAATAATGTACTAATAATATATTAAGGTAAATGGTTATTAGAGTTAGAGTTATTAGGGTTTAGGTTAGGGTTATTAGGTTTACTATTATGGCTAGACTAGGATTAGGGTTAGAGTTAGGGTTATAATTATTCCTATTAAAGTTATAATTAGGGTTATTTGTATTAGGTTTTATTTTATAATAATAAGAAAATATGATCTCAATGACAGAGAAAACTTTAAAAAAGGATTCACTTAAAAACGTTTTTGTAGAGGACATACTCAAGTGTGACTCAATCCAAGTGATGACATATTATTTTTGTGAAGGACGCACTCAATACCAATACCATCAACCTTCACTTCCAAAGAAAGTCACACACCCTTTGCCAATTTACAGTGCTTCCCAAAATGCTCAACAATAAAAACCAAATATATATTTTGATAGTTTATATATAATTAACATTATATCTAAAATCTCCATGGGACACATTAATACTATATATACATAATGTATTAGTTTGTTTCTCTTTACACCACATTAATACTATATATATAATATATGAGTTGAATCCAATAAATATTCCATAATAATCCAAACATGCTCACACTAATACTCCAATAAATAATCTTTCAAAAACTAAGAACCACATTAATAATATATATATATATATATATATATATAATATATTAGTTGAATCCAATAAATGTTCCATAATAATCCAAACATTATCAAACTAATACTCCATTAAAATATCTTTCACAAACTAAGAAGTTAGTTGAGGTGGTTAATGTCTACTTCTTAAAGGTTCATGCAAATTATTAATGAATTATTTATGTTTATTTTTTAATTAGTAATCATAAAAGAATAAAATTATTTGAGATTGGGTGATGTTACTTCTCTTTAAGTTTGTAAAAACTAAAGCCAAATTGATCACTTTTGAATCATATTGTTTTATTAATAAGATCATCTTAATTGTGATATAATTTATTATAATTTAGTAATAGTTAAATATTAATAATTATATATTTTTGATAGCTTTTTTAGTAATAATAACTTTAAATATGTTTTTTTTTTAAATATATTTATAATTTTATTTATCAAATATATCTTTCTACATTTTTTATAATAATAATATCTTTAAATACATCTATTTTTATAAATATTAAAATTAATTTTATTTATCAAATATATATTTCGATATTTTTTTATAATAATAATATCTTTAAATATATTTGTTTTTATAAAAATTAAAATTGATA